>JASKUP010000271.1:0-37089 GCA_030448955.1 Trichopoda pennipes
TAATTTTAGTATATTTTAGTGTGTTCTAGAGCGTTTTGTGTATTTTAGTATATTTTAGTGTATTTTAGTGTATATTAGTATAGTTTAGTGTATTTGTATATTCTAGTGTGTTTAATAGAATTTTTGTGTATTTAATGTATTTTAGTTTATTTTAGTATATTTTAGTGTATTTTAGTGATTTTTTAGTGTATTTTAATGTATTTTAGTGTATTTTAGTTTATTTTAGCAAATTTTTGTGTATTTTAGTGTATTTTATTGAACTTTAGTGTGATTAAGTGTATTTTAGTTTATTTTAGTATATTTTAGTGTATTTAAGTATATTTTAGTGTACTTTAGCGTATTTCCGTTTTTTTTTTGTGTTTTTTAGTGTAGTTTAGTTTTAGTTTAATTTTAGTGTATTCTGGTATATTTTAATGTAGTTTAGTGGAGTTTAGTGTATGTTAGTGTATTTCAGTATATTTTAGCGTAGTTTCGTGTATTTTAGTCTATTTTAGTATATTTTAGTGTACTTTAGTGAATTCTAGTGTACTTTGGTGTATTTTAGTTTATTTTAGTATACTTTAGTGTACTTTAGTGTATTTTAGTATATTTTAGATTATTTTAGTGTACTTTAGTGGAGTTTAGTTTATTTAAGGGTATTTTTGTATATTTTAGTGTATTTTAGTGAATTTTTGTTTATTTTATTGTATTTTGGTGTATTTTTTTTTATTTTAGTATATTTTAGCATTATTTTGTGTATTTTAGTGTATTCTACTATACTTTATTGTATTTTGGTGTATTTTAGTTTATTTTAGCATATTTTAGTGTATTTTAGCATATTTTAGTGTATTTGAGTATATTTTAGTATAGTTTAATGTATTTTAGTATATTTTAGTGTATTTTAGTGAATTTTCAGTTATTTAGTATATTTTAGAGTGTTTTAGAGTGCTTTAGTGTATTGTGTATTTGAATGTATTTTGGTATTTTTTAGTTTATTATAGTATATATTAATGTATTTTATAGTGTATTTCAGTATGTTTTAGTGTAGTTAAGTGTATTTTAGAGTATATTAGTATATTTTAATGTATTTCACTGTATTTCAGGGAATTTTAGTTTATTTTGGTACATTTTAGTGTATTTTAGTATATCTTAGTGCATTTCAGTACATATTAGTGTAATATAGTGTATTTAAGGGTATTTTAGTATATGATATTGTGTTTTAATGAATTTTAGTGTACTTTATTATATTTTAGTTTATTCTAGTGTATTTAGTGTATTGTAATGTACTTAAGTGTATTTTAGTGTATTTTAGTATATTTTAGTTTATTTTAGTGTATTTTAGTGTATTTTATTATATTTTAGTGTATTTTTGTGAATTTTTGTGCATTTCATTGTATTTTAGTTTATTTTAGTATATTTTAGTATATAGGAACTGAGAGTTCTGCTTCACTTTCTACAGGAGAGATAGGGAAATTTGTGCATAAGCAATTAGTGTCATGCAAAAGCAATTAAATATAATTAATGGGGCGCAGCAGCGATTAAATAAATAATTAATTGGTAATTAGTGTCATGCAGAAGCAATTAAATAAATAATTAATGGGTGGTTAATGATCATTAATAAGATGTCAATAGGTCATCAATGGAAAAGAAAAGGTAGATCACTGCAGTGTGAGTGCAATGATCTTAAGTGTATAGAAAAGAAAGTGTCAATAGACAACTTGTGTTTAGAATTTGTGTTTGTGAGTGATTCTATTAAAAATGTGTGGGATTTATGCATAAGCAATTAAATAGATAATTAATGGGTCATTAATGATTATTCAGTGTAAGGAAAAGAAAATGTAGTACACTGCAGTGTGAGTGTAATGATCGTAAGTGTAAGAAAAAGAAAGTATCAATAGATTACTTGTGTTTTGTTGGTGTGTCAATAGATAACTTGTGTTTTGTTTTGTTTGTGAGTGATTCTATTAAAAATCTGTGGGATTTATGCAGAATCAATTAAATAAATAATTAATGGGTGGTTAATGATCATTAATAAGATGTCAATATGTCATCAATGGAAAAGAAAATGTAGATCACTGCAGTGTGAGTGCAATGATCTTAAGTGTATGGAAAAGAAAGTGTCAATAGACAACTTGTGTTTAGAAATTGTGTTTGTGAGTGATTCCATTAAAAGTGTTTGGGATTTATGCAGAAGCTATTAAATAGATAACTAATGGGTCATTAATGATCATTCAGTGTAAGGAAAAGAAATTGTAGTACACTTGATTATTCAGTGTAAGGAAAAGAAAATGTTGTACACTGCAGTGTGAGTGTAATGATCTTAAGTGTAAGAAAAAGAAAGTATCAATAGATTATTTGTGTTTTGTTGGTGTGTCAATAGATAACTTGTGTTTTGTTTTGTTTATGAGTGATTCTATTAAAAATCTGTGGGATTTATGCAGAAGCAATTAAATAGATAATTAATGGGTCATTAATGATTAATGGTTAATGATCATTAATAAGATGTCAATATGTCATCAATGGAAAAGAAAATGTAGTACACTGCAGTGTGAGTGTAATGATCTTAAGTGTAAGAAAACGAAAGTGTGAATAGACTACTTGTGTTTAGAATCTGTGTTTGTTTATCAATAGACAACTTGTGTTTAGAATTTGTGTTTGTGAATGATTCTATTAAAAATGTGTGGGACTTATGCAAAATCGATAAATGCGATAGTCATAAAATAGTTTGACATGGGTCGTTAATGATCATTCAGTGTAAGAAAAAGAATATGTAAATAAAATAGATTGACATGGGTTATTCATGATCATTTATTTGTGAGTGCAATAATTTTGATTATAAGGAGAAGAAAAAATGTAGGTCACTGCAGTTGTCAATAGATAACATGTGTTTTGTTTGTGAGAGCAATGACCTTGTGTGTGTATGATGAAATCATTAGACGAAAGGGTTGACATATTGGTGAGTGGAGGATTTGGGATATAGAGTATGCGATTGGAATTTGTGAGTGCAATGATCTTAAGTATAAAGAAAAGAAAATGTAGATCACTGTGTTAAATATTTTTTTTTGTTTGTTTGTGAGAGCTTGTGAAGATAAGGAGATAGAGATTATTTGTGTATTATTTGTGTTTTGAACTGATATTATTAATAAAGTGGAGGGTTTGGGCTATGAGTATGTGTGTACACACATACACAGACACACAACTCTCAAGAATTTGGATTCGTTACATATACAAGTATGGTAGTAATAAGAAAAATTAAGATAGAAGGTTGAAATGAATATAAATTAGATATAAAAAGGCCTGCAAATCAAAACTAAAAAATAAAAACAGAATTACATTCAATACACCGTGTACGCTACTCAACATAGAAATAATAAGCAAAAAGTAAAAGTGATGTGCGTAAAATTTGTGTGCAATATTTGTTATTACAAATACAACAGTAAGCAGTCTCTAAAGAAACATATAGAGATTCATAATCCATGTATTTACTGTACCCATATATGTTTAACATATTTGGAGAAAAAACATCATGCAAAATTGCACGAAACCAGTACGAATGTTGAAGTGTTTAATAAAATTAAAGTGGCCCAACAACAGCATATTCGTGATGAGGATATTACGTCAACAGCTGTAACAACTGCATCCAGGAATCGTAAGCTTATAATAGAACCGGCTCCCACTATTCCTAGGAAAATTCCTACACTAGAGGACAATTTTGATGAGGATATTCCGTCAACGTCAACTGGATCAAGGGAGCGTAAACTTATGTCAGAACTGACTCCGATTACTACTTTGAAAATTCAAACATTAGAAGAAAATAATGTTATGCAATGCGAAGATTGTAAAATTAGTATTGAATCAATTAAATGGTTTAACCATTGCGCAAGAATGGAGCATAAATCTAATGTTCTGAAGGCAGTAGAAAGTCGGGTAAAATTATTGAAGACCAAATTCCAATCTCGCCTTATAACATATCGCTTCCCCAAAGGTGATAAAAACTTAAATATTGAAGACTATTTAGAGGAAGGTTATAAACTTTTAGCAAAACTGCTAAACAATAGTCTGACGGATAACGTAGTTGTGAAATTTAACCTGGAGTTAGCAGCTCGTTATAAATTGCCGGCAAATCCACTTAAACCAGAAACGGATATGTATCACATCACCGAGATGATGCGTCTATCAAGAGCAGATGATGTTCACACTGCGCTGAAAACGCATATACACATGATAAAAAATAAAATGTCTGAATTTCAAGAAAGAGATTCAGGGTGGACCCTTATTAATTTAAAATGGTTGGATATTAACATTAATAAGGCATCACCGATTTCTGGTTCACAATACATTCCAACACCTCCTCAGCTGGCAAAGAAAAAGTGTTGTGTTATTGGCAGAAACAATGACATTTATTGTTTCAAGTGGAGTGTAATAGCTGCTTTTTATAATGGACAAGAAATAAATTACCACCGACCATCAATTTATAGGATTGGGGATATTTCCAGACCAATAATAAGCGTGAGTGGAAGGGTGTTTAATTTCAGTGGAATGAAGTTTCCAACTGACATAAGATATATTAACACCTTTGAAAAAAATAATTCTGATATAAGTATTAACGTGTTTGGTAATGATAGAAAATCAAATAATACAATTGGGCCATACTATATTACCAGCGCGGAAAAGCAGTGTCACATTAATTTAATGCTCCTGGAAAATGATTGCGGTGAAAAATTTCATTACATATTAATTAAAAACATATCAAGGTAATTTTTTTATATTAATTCTTTTATTCTTGCAATTATTAATATTTATATTTCTCGTTAGACTTTTATCAACTCAATTGTCATCTCATAATGGATGTATGCTGATTTGCAATGCATGTATGTTCTATACGTATTTAGAAGACAGAATGGATATACATAAGGAAAAAAAATGCTGAAGATGCATAACAAAGATGCCGAAAGGGGAAAAGGCACTTCTAAACTATAAACATTACGAGAGACAGATAGATGTCCCCTTCACTATTTATGCAGATTTTGAATGTATACTGGAAGATATACCGGTATGTAGTAATAGTGATAATAACAGCAAATTTATTCAAAAGCATATACCATGTGCATATGCTTTTAATATTAGCTGTAGTTTTGATAAAAATTTAGATAGGTTGAACATATTTGTAGATAGGGATGTAAATGTAGGTGAGCATTTTGTGACGAGTTTAATTGAAAAAGTAAAAATATTTATAAAACATATTTTGAGAAAATTGTTCCTATGCACTCCTTAAATCCCTTAGAAATAGATAACTTCAATAATGCCAAAGACTGTCACATATGTGGTAAAACGTTAGGAAATGAACCAACCGTAAGGGATCATTGTCATATGTCAGGAAAATACAGAGGAGCAGCACATAGTTCATGCAATTTAAATTATAAAGTTCCCAACTTTATTCCAGTATTTTTTCATAATTTTTCTTCATATGATTGTCATTTGTTTGTGAAAGATTTATTGAAATAGGGGAAACAAACGTTATACCTTTGAATAAGGAACAATATATTTCTTTATCCCATAAAATACGCATCTACAGTGATGAAGAAATTGAGATTTTAATAGATGAATTGCGTAAAGATAAAATTTCTAAATATATCCCACATAATATAATAGAAAGAGAAATTTATGAAATTCGAAAAGAAAGACAACAGAAAAAAATTGAGTTAAGGTTCCTAGACTCTTATAGGTTTATGGCATCAAGCTTAGATGCTTTAGCTTCTAATTTATCTGATGATGACTTATTATCAGTCCGAAAAAATTTTTCGGATCCTGAAGAGTTTATTCTCATGAGGCGAAAGGGAGTTTTCCTTTATGAATACGTTAACACGTTTGAAAAACTCAATGAAAATAAACTTCCTTTTGTTGAACTTTTCTACAGTAAACTTACTAATAAAAAATGTTCGAAAGATGACTATGTGCATGCTCAAAAGGTATGGGATAAATTTAATTGTAAAACACTGCGGGATTATATGAAAATTTATCTAAAAACTGATGTTCTTTTGCTGTCAGATATTTTTGAAAACTTTCGAAAAGTTTGCAAGAGGATATATAATCTTGATCCACGTCATTATTACACGATCCCTGGTCTGTCATGGGATGCAATGTTAAAATATACAAGAATTGAGTTAGAATTACTAACAGATCTTGAAATGTATAGCAAGAGATATTGCAAAGCCAATCATAAGTACTTAACAAATTATGATGTTACCAAACCATCTGAATATATTTTATATTTAGATGCAAATAACCTTTACGGTTGGGTTATGTCTGAATATCTTCCTTATGGTGGTTTTACTTGGATAAATGATTTTGTTCATCCAAAGGATATTTCATATAATTCAGAAATAGGCTATATTTATGAGGTCGATTTATCTTACTCTTTTAATTGTCATTATCGTCATAATGACTCGCCATTTTGTCCGGAAAACAAAATCATTGGTGGGAGTAAACATGAAATATTAGTAGCCGATCTTTCAAATAAGAAAAGATATGTAATACATTATAAAACATTAGAGCAGTGTTTAAATAATGGATTGGTTTCGGAAAAATTTTATCGAATTCTTTAATTCAATCAGAAACCATGGTTAAAAACATACATTGATTTTAACACAGAGTATAGGAAAGAGTCTAAAAATAACTTTGAAAAATATTTTTATAATTTACTCAACAATGCTGTGTATGGGAAAACCATGGAAAATGTTGATAAAAGAAAAGATGTACGATTGCTTAGTGAATGGGATCGCACTAACTGCAATTATCCCGGAATAGGGGAATTGATTTTAAAAAAAAAAATTTCATAGCATATCACAATTTACGGAAACACTGTGGGCTGTTCAAATGAATAAAACCACAACTTATTACTCTAAACCAATTTATTTGGGTTTTTGTGTTTTAGAGTTATCTAAATGGAAAATGTATGAGTTTCATTATGGCTATATGAAACCTAAATATGAAAGTAAAATAAGTTTGAATTATATGGATACAGACTCCTTTATATATTCCATTCAAACAAACGATTTCTATAATGATATAAAAGATGATTTGAAAGATCGGTTTGATCCTTCATCATATCCAGAAAATAACCAGTTTGGTTATCCTCGTTTAAATGATGGGTATGATGAAGAATGAAACAGAAGGAAGATTTATAACAGAATTTGTTGGTTTATCTCCTAAAGTTTACGCATTTACAGTTGATGATGAAAAAGACGTAAAAAGAGCTAAGGGAGTTAAGAAGTGTATAGTAGATAGTTATAATATAGATGTTTATAAAAATGTTTTATTCTCTAAGGAAACAGTTACATCAAAACTACATAATATTTTAACTAATGAAATAAATAAAGTAGCTTTAAGTTTTAATGATACCAAACGTAAAATTATGAATAATCATATAAATACATATGCTTGGTATCATCACCAATTAAATAGTGGTAATGAAGAATATGAGTTAGATATGTTAATAAAAGAAATTGAAAAATACAACTATATGTATTAATAAATAATAAATAAAATATTTATACGTCTATAGAATAAGAAAAAATTAATATATTGTATATAAATAAATACTTATTAAAATAAAATAAATATAACCCCATTATTTCAAGTATAAGCAAAACTTTATTATGTCTTTTCATTAAATTAGAACAAAAAAAATGTATAAACAACGTAAGTAATAAAATTATACCATAATTCATTAAATGACTTTCTGGAAAATACCAGTTAATATAGTATACTTCATCAAACGATCATAGAGAATTAAACAATAAGCATTTGTGTTTGTAGGAATTGGAGTAGAAGTCTCAAACTCAATTTTTACATCAATAGGTCCGCTCTCAATCAATTCATTCTGATAACTTAAATCAATAACACTAATTGGTTTTTCTTTAAACTTTTCACAGGATAGAAGTGGTGCAGACTTTATATAGTAATTTTGTTGAAATTTCGCATACATATCATATAAAATTGCATAGCGATTCTCTCCAATCTTCAAATTTAAATCATCATAGGGATAACAATCTGAATTTTAATGTACTTTTATGTTTTTTAAGTCTGAATGAATATATTTCTTATTGTTTTCTAAAGCGAATAGTATAAATCTAGGTCTCTCTCTGTTTATTGACAGCTTAACATTCGAAATATGATTTCTTCCACCAGAAAATGTAGGACAACAATCCCAACTGCGAAATGCTTTGGGCAGCGTAGTGCCGTTTTTAATGATTTTCATTATTTGCAATTTCTTAGAGTCCGAAATCTGTATATGCGGAATTCTCCATGTAATATTCGTTATCGATAAACTAAGATTTTCATTTACATCTGTTGAGTAATATACATTTTCATCATTTGAACTCCGCAAAAGAATAAGTTCGTGTTTGCTAATTATTATTATTTTATTAAAATTCTCGGCAAAGCCCAACAATAACTGAACATTAAGTATATCAGATATTTTTCTTTACTTTCAATTCAAGTGATCTTAAAAATGTCTTATTTTCTTCTGTCAATTGAGTCTTTTAGCTTTAACAGTTTCTAGAGAAGTGTTTTCATTAACTTTTTTCTGCTTGGTTTTATTGTAAATTATCATGTTTTCCTTGGTCTCAAATGTAATCTAAGTGTTATTTCCTCGTCTCTAAAGTTTATTAAACGATCCTCTTGATCAACAATCCAAACTTTGAGATATGTTATTTCCTTCACGTTCACTGGTAAATAGATTAAATTATTAGGGATAACGTCTAATTTATAACCTGGAGGAACGTCCACAGCAAATTCATGAAGTAAATGTGTCGGAAAATTATTCATATATGCTCCCCTTATTATATTGCACTGAACTTGTATGACATTTACTTTTAAAATATTTACTGGCTGATTCGATAAATGTTTTACACTAGGATTTAAAGATATATCATTAAAGCCAAGCAATCTTCCAATAGATCTTTTTCGATCAAAGAAAATTGTATCATGTGGGGTCGTTATTTCGATTTGTCACAATTGATTTATTAACATTCTTTCCTTTATATTGCGTTATTATATAATCAGCTATATCTTGCAACTCATAAGAACCTATAGGTATTTCAATTATTTCATCTCCAATATGGAAAAGATTGTTGTCATGGTCTACGTTAGGTATCGAATTATATGAATGAAAATCAATTAGAGCACATTCATAATCAATCGCCAATTCTATTGGTGGAAAGAAATTTGCTGTTAGAATTGAAGAACTTCCGCTCAAAGCTAATGTTATTGACATAGCGAATGTTTCAATGTAAATAAAGTAAAAAAAACACAATGTATAGTTTTTATTATATATATTTATTTATTTACTAACTTATTGCTTATTCTTATAATATTTCAGTTTTAGTTATCCAAGAATTATGCTGACTTGAAAATCCTAACCATTTTACAAATACGCTATCACCCTTAGTTTTTAATATTTGTTCAACTAAAAATGTGTTAGGAAAACGAGTTCGTAGTAACTCTTCTTTGTAAAATCCACCTTTTATTTCATTGCCTTGATAATCTTCTAGTATAAATGTGATTGGATAAGTATTTTGTATAGATTTTATTTTAAATATTTCCGTTGTCCAATTCGGTGTGTATCCTTTATCAAAGACGTGCTTATATTTACTAATACGTACATAGTCTCCAACTTTAAACCGTGAAGGTTTAAATATTTTTAAATGATTATACACTGTATTCAGTATACAGTGTATACTGAATACACTGTGCCATTTTGATCGTTCCATGTATGTTTTTGTTATATTGCTTAATCAAACTTTTATAAATGCTAATCCATCTATAAGATCCATTGTTACTAAACTCTTTCCACATCATTTCTTTCAATGTCCGATTGAAGCGTTCTACAATTGAAGCTTTCATATTACTAAGTGTAGAGTAATGATTTATTGAATATTTTAGCATTAATGCAGCAAACTCCTTATTAAAAAATTCTTTTCCATCATCTGTCTATAAATTCCTAGGTACACGACCCATACAAAATATTTTCTGAAATGCTTTACAAACTTCGGAGGCAGTTTTGGATTTAATTGATTCGGCCCAAGCATATTTTGAAAATGTATCAATAACAGCTAACATATATTTATAACCATTGTTGCTAGTTGAATAATTACCCATTTCTACCAAATCAGCTTGCCAAAGATCGTCAATTCCCTTCATTATAACTCGGCGTCGTAAGAAATTTTTCCGCGCTCGCGAATGGAGTTCATTTACTATTTCTTTTTTATCCATGTTCATCCCTACATACGTTGTGATACTTTAATATGTTAGATAGTTTGTTTGTATTATGCTAATTTAATTGAAGGTAGTTCCAGCTTTTGATTTTTTATTACATCCACTTTAGAGTCTTTATCAATCCATTTAAAAATATAATATTCGATTATGTTAAATCTCTCTTCTATACTGTTTATAAAGACTTTATTTGCACTGTATATTTGATCATTCACAGCTTTTTCAATTATTTTAACATCTTTATAAATATCGTCTGTTAGCGAATCTTGTAATACTTTTATATTACTTTTAATTATACTCAATTGGGAAACATATTCCTTTTTAAGTTTTTCTATTTCAGTATTTTTGGAAATATATTGTTCAATTTTATTGTCTTTCTTCAAACTTATTCATAAAATTTATATTTGAAAGGGTTAACTCTTCACTTATATAATTTTTCAATTCTTCTTGTATATGTTTTATTTCTGAATTCATATAATTTTTATTTATAGCATCAAATTCCTCCAACGGTGGAGCTATATTTATAATTCTTCTATTTTCTACGTTTATATTGTTTCCATCTAGGAAACAACCAAAATTTTTTAAAAGATTTTTTGTTCTTCGTTCGTTCTCATTACTATGTTCGTTTTTAAAGTAATGCCCAAATTTATCAACAGTCATTATTATTTTGTATTACTCAATTATATTTGCTTCTCTTAATTCCTCAATTATTTATATAACTTCATTAGTATGGCTTTTATAACCAGCTTGTTGTGATGCTAACAAGAGTCTTAATCGATCTACTATTTCATTAGGATCATCCCAGTATATATAGTTTGGCTTGCTGAGGTTTGTGTTCAGTAAACCTTTACCAATGTGAGTGATATCAAATAACTTATTAATTATATTCTTATATTTATAACCTCTATTTCCTTTTAGTTGATTATTTGGATCAAAGTTTCTCCTGTGTGCATTTGTATCTAGCAAAATTCGTTTATATATGTATATCTAATTCTGATGAGTCATACTGCTCCGGCCTTGTATGAAATAGTAATGAATATAAGCCAGGAGTTAATGCCCAAGATTTATTTCCTATCATTATTTTTTCATTGCTTAGCTTTAGATCTGCATTTCCAATTTTCCAGTTACCGTTTGGATTTCTATAAGGTCCAAATATAGTATCAAGCTCTTTACTTTCATTTAAATCTGTTGATTCAAATCGCCAATCAGCAGATGGCGAATAGAATGATTCATTATCTAAATCAACATCTTCTTCTTCTTCTTTATCTTTAGTGTCACTTATTCTCTCTAACGAATCAAAATAGTCAACTTTCTTAGGAGTTTTGGTAGTAATGTTTTCCTCTTTGTTTTTAGTTAGAGTATCATGTTTAAACTTAGCTTTTACATTTAAAAATTCCTCCGGCTTCATTGACCTTTCGGTCGATAACTTAACTATTTTTTTTAAAGGTTCTGTTAATGGTTTAAATGTATTTTCTAACTCATTATTTGTTGCTGCTTCCCCACGTTTAATAGCTTCAAATTTCTTTTTTAAAATTTTTCTCGATTTCACCAACTCTTTTAAAACATTTTCTTCCATATTTGTGTATGACTATATTAGATGTACTTATAGGTTTTTAATAACAGCTAAACAGCTTCTTCAAACAGCTTTTTCAAAAAGCTAAACAGCTTATTTAAACAGCTAAACAGCTTTTTCAAACAGCTAAACAGCTTCTTTAAACAGCTAAACAGCTTCTTCAAACAGCTAAACAGTTTCTTTAAACAGGTAAACAGAATTTTCAAACAGCTAAACAGGCTGTTTAATCAATCAAACAGCTTATTAGAATTGAAAAACAGCTTCTTCAAACAGCTAAACAGATTATATTAACATCAAAGTTGGTCTTGATTTTGTGTTCAACAGCATCAACATAAATTATTATACGTCTGGAGTAGTTTGACGACTAATTACAACTAAGCTTGAATGAATATATCGAAACCTTTTCTATAACGTCCATTGCATATTTCGTCATCTTTATTTATTACAAGAAATCCATATTTATCCTTCCAACATTCCTTACATATGCTTTGAAATATTTCGAGGCTGATATCGTTTGCGGCATGATCTTTATATATATGCCTAAGGTTTAGTTCGTCTTGCTTAAATATTATAATTAAGTTTGCATTATCACGTATTAAATGTTTTGGTATATGTGAATACGTTTGACATAAATAAAATGAATCGATATCTTTATGTCTCCCCATACAAAAATATGATCTTATATTGTTTTGCTTCTCACATGCAACATCATCAAATATCATTACTGAATTAGCTTTAGCATTATGAGGAGATAAAACATCTTCATTTTCTGAAAATGTATAAAAACCCATACCCTTTATCGATGATATTAGTTTTCTTAGATACTGATATTTGGGTTGATGTAATGATTTAGAATAAAGATAAATGTTTTTAAATTTTAATCCATTAGGACTTTCAATCAAACTAAGCATAACGTTTGTTTTTCCGCAATTAGATGGACCCACTATTAATGCTCTAATAGAGTTTGGTAAAAGGCAGCTATGTTTAGTTTCATTATTTTTTTCATTGAAATCTAAATTTTTCACTAAAATATTTGAATGTTGTTTAATCAAACGCATCTTTACAAATGAAGAGTTCAAATAAATGAATATATATATCTTTTCTTTATATTTAAAAGTAGTCACCTACTTATATATTTTCAGAAAGAATATTAAATAAATGAAGGTGTATACAAAGAAAAATGTTAGTAACAAACAGTTCGTTACTGGAGAAGGACTATTAAATAAGGTTATCAATTCATTACCAATCGAACTCCACCTACCTGGTTATCAGTTTTGTGGACCTGGAACAAAACTAGATAAACGTTTACAAAGGGGAGATAAAGGAATCAATCCATTAGATGCCGCTTGTCAAATTCATGATATTGCTTATGCACAGAACTCTAATATCAATAAACGACATCAAGCGGATAGAGAACTAGCTGATAGCGCTTGGAAAAGAGTAAAAGCTAAAGACAGTACACTTGGAGAAAAAATAAATGCTTACCTTGTTTCTAACGCAATGAAGTCTAAAGTAAAATTTGCATTAGGTGTTAAGCCAAACAATTTTAAAAAAAATTGTAAGCGAAGCGTTTTTCGCAATGCAATTAAATTGGTAACTATGGTTTTGAAAGAACGAAAACCATCAAATATGCACATGGCAATAAAAACCGCAAAAAAAATTATTAATAAATCATTTCTTGGAAAAAAATCAGAAGTTAAAATTCCAAGAGTTATTAGCGTTCCTAAAATTGGGGGTATTCTACCTCTTGTACCTATATTTACAGCACTTGGAGCATTAGGAGCTTTAGCTTCCGGTGGCTCATCAATTGCTAAAGTTATTACTACAGCCACAAATGGTAAGCATCAGCTCGAGGAGAATAAGCGTCATAATAGAACATTAGAGGCTATAGCAATGGGCAAAGGTCTCTATCTCAAACCATACAAGAAGGGATATGGAATATTTTATAATAATACAAAAATATCAAAAAACTAATAAGGCAGCTACCCAATAGACCTCTGACTGATGTGGATTTGAAAATCTTTGGAAAAAAGTATATTCCTTATTTTAGGGGAGTTTATATGAGGGATAGACTACCTAAAACTGCACGCCAAATTGAGTGTGGAATAATCAATTTGGACTCCCATAGAGGATATGGTACACATTGGGTAGCCTACTACAAATATAATGATTATGTGGAATATTTTGACAGTTTTGGAAATCTTCAACCACCTGTAGAAGTATTAAAATATTTAGGATATAATATAAAATATAACTATAAAAGATATCAAAAAAGTAATTCCTTTAATTGTGGACACTTATGTTTGCATTTTCTAATTAATTTTAAAATAAAGAAATAATATTAAAAACACATGCAATTTGTTTAATACATTTATTTTTATTATTTCATTTATTGTCCATTCTTAAATATAATCTATGAATTTTTACATCGGTTATTATTTTTCTCTGCATTTTTTTCCCAATCTCATAGCAGAGACGGAATAAATCAATTTCAATGTCTCTTTCATTAATTTCATTAATGTCGCCTAATAAGATTTTAGTCTTATTCAAGGTGGCGCATGTTGGGATGTAGTAGTTGTAATAAAAATGTAACAGCTGCTTTCGTAGAAAGTATTGAAGTCAAAAACACTCCTATCCGAATTAGGGACTTCCACGTCTCAGGATCAATTTTTATATGAAAATTTCCTTGTCGGATTATCAAGTAGCATATACCATTCTTGTATTTAAAGGTATAGTCAGTACCTTCCTCACTCGTATTTTCAATTAAATTTACTGAACATAAAAATTCACGCTGGGAAAGTGTGTTGGTAATGTAGTCCTTATAACTCATAAGGTGGAGACACTCTTCCCTACAGAATCCAATAAAATGTTTGTCCTTATAGTGAAGCCAAATCATTGGCTTAAATCCATGGATAGTCGAAAATCCGCAGGAGACTTTCAATTTTAAACTGAGAAAATACTCCATCTCAAAAACAGCGTCGAATATCTGAGGTTGACGTTCCTGGGTGCGTTGTAGAGTATTTTTTATTATTTTATTCATTTCTCTTTGAAATTATAATTTTAACTGATGATTTTTCATTTTGAAAGCTGCCTTTTAAACTAAATTTCTAACCCTTATGCAAAATTAAACAACTAAACTAACTAAACTAAAGTAATCATATCATTGTAATCTTAGAATAATCATAAATGACCCATTAATTATCTATTTAATTGCTTCTGCATAAATCCCACACATTTTTAATAGAATCACTCACAAATACAAATTCTAAACACAAGTTGTCTATTGACACTTTCTTTTCCATACACTTAAGATCATTGCACTCACACTGCAGTGATCTACATTTTCTTTTCCATTGATAACCTATTGACATCTTATTAATGATCATGACACTAATTACCAATTAATTAGTTATTTAATCGCTGCTGCGCCCCATTAATTATATTTAATTGCTTTTGCATGACACTAATTGCTTATGCATAAATTTCCATATCTTTCCTGTAGAAAGTGAAGCAGAACTCTCAGTTCCTATATACTTATTTTAGCATATTTTTGTGTATATTAGTATTTTTTAGTATATTTTAGTGTATTTTATGTTATTTAGTATATTTTAGTGTGTTTTAGAGTGCTTTAGTGTTTTGTGTGTTTTAGTATATTTTAGTGTATTTTAGTGTAGTTTACTGTATTTCAGTGTATTTTAGTATAACTAAGTTTATTTTAGTGTATTTTAGTGTATTTTAATATATTTTAGTATATTTTATTGTATTTTAGTATATTTTAGTGTAGTTTAGTGTATTTGTACGTAATTTAGTATACTTTAGTGTTTTTTAGTGAATTCTAGTGTATTTTAGTATATTTTAGTGTAATTTAGTTTATTTTAGTGCATTTTAGGGTATTTTAGTACATTTTACTATGTTTTAGTGAACTTTAGTGTATTTTAGTATATTTTATTGTATTGTAGTAAATTTTAGTGTATTTTAGCGCATTTTAGTGTATTTTGGTGTATTTCAGGAAATTTTAGTGTAGTTAAGTGTACTTTAGTGTATATTTTAGTATATTTTAGTGTATTTTAGTGTAGTTTACTGTATTTTAGTATAATTAAGTTTAGTTTAGTGAAGTTTAGAGTATTTTAGTGTATTTAAGTGTATTTTAGTATATTTTAGTGTATTTTAGTATATTTTAGTATATTTTAGTGGAGTTTAGTGTATTAGTAAATTCTAGTATATTTAATAGAATTTTTGTGTATTTAATGTATTTTAGTGAATTTTAGTTTATTTTAGGATATTTTAATTTATTTTAGTATATTTTAGAGTATTTCAGTATATTTTAGTTTAGTGTATTTTTGCGTAATTTAGTATACTTTGGTGTATTTTAGTGAATTCTAGTTTTTTTTGGTGTATGTTAAAACATTTTAGTGTATTTTAGTGTATTTCAGGAAATTTTAGTTTATTTTAGTTAATTTTAGTGTATTTTAGCATATTTTAGTGTTTTTCAGTATATTTTGGTGTAGTTTAGTGTTTTTAGTGTGTTTTAGTATATTTTAGTGTGTTTTAGTAAATTTTATTGTACTTTAGTGTATTTTAGTGTACTTTAGGGGAGTTTAGTGTATTTTAGTGTTTTTTAGTATATTTTAGTGTATTTTAGTTATTTTGTAATGTATTTAAATGTATTTTAGTGTATTTTAGTTTATGTTAGCAAATTTTTGTGCATTTTAGTGTATTTTATTGAACTTTAGTGTGATTAAGTGTCTTTTAGTTTATTTTAGTATATTTTAGTGTATTTTAGTATATCTTAGTGTACTTTAGTGTATTTTAGTTTATTTTAGTACTTTAGTGGATTTTAGTGTATTTTAGTATATTTTAGATTATTTTAGTGTACTTTAGTGGAGTTTAGTGTATTTTTGAATATTTTAATGTATTTTAGTGAATTTTTGTGTATTTTATTGTATTTTAGCGTATTTTAGTTTATTTTAGTATATTTTAGTGTGTTTTAGAATATTTTAGTGTATTTTAGTATATTTTAGTGTAGTTTAGTGTACTTTATTGTATTTTAGTATATGTTAGTGTGTTTTAGTAAATTTTAGTATATTTTATTGTATTTTAGTGTATTTTAGTTTATTTAAGTATATTTTAGTGTGTTTTAGTAAATTTTATTGTACTTTAGTGTATTTTAGTGTACTTTAGGGGAGTTTAGTGTATTTTAGTGTTTTTTAGTGTATTTTAGTTATTTTGTAATGTAATTAAATGTATTTTAGTGTATTTTAGTTTATGTTAGCAAATTTTTGTGCATTTTAGTGTATTTTATTGAACTTTAGTGTGATTAAGTGTCTTTTAGTTTATTTTAGTACATTTTAGTGTATTTTAGTATATCTTAGTGTACTTTAGTGTATTTTAGTTTATTTTAGTACTTTAGTGGATTTTAGTGTATTTTAGTATATTTTAGATTATTTTAGTGTACTTTAGTGGAGTTTAGTGTATTTTTGAATATTTTAATGTATTTTAGTGAATTTTTGTGTATATTATTGTATTTTAGCGTATTTTAGTTTATTTTAGTATATTTTAGCATATTTTTGTGTATTTTAGTGTATTTTAGTATATTTTATTGTATTTTAGTGTATTTTAGTTTATTTAAGTATATTTTAGTGTGTTTTAGAATATTTTAGTGTATTTTAGTATATTTTAGTGTAGTTTAGTGTACTTTATTGTATTTTAGTATATGTTAGTGTGTTTTAGTAAATTTTAGTAGACTTTAGTATATTTTAGTGTATTCTAGTGTATTTAGTTTTGTAGTGTATTTTAGTGTATTTTAGTATATTTTAGTTTATTTTAGTATATTTTAGTATATTTTAGTGTATTTTAGAGAATTTTTGTGCATTTTTTTGTATTTTAGTGTGTTTTAGTTTATTTTAGTATATTTTAGCACATTTTTGTGTGTTTTAGTGTATTTTAGTATATTTTATTGTATTTTAGTGTATTTTAGTACATTTTAGTTTATTTCAGTAAATATTAGTGTATTTTAGCGTATTTTGGTGTATTTTACTTAATTTAAGTATATTTTAGTGTATTTCAGTTAATTATATATTATAGTGAATATTATATATTTGGTGTAGTTTAGTGTGTTTTAGAGTGTTTTAGTGTTTTGCGTATTTTAGTATATTTTAGTGTATATTTTAGTATTTTTTAGTGTATTTTAGTGTATTGTTGTATATTTTACCGTATTTTTGTATATTTTAGTATATTTCAGTATATTTTAGTGTAGTTTAGTGTATTTTAGTATATTTTATTGTATTTTAGTGCATTTTAGTTTAGTATATTTTAGTGTATTTTTTGGTATATTTTGGTGTATTTTACTTTATTTTAGCATATTTTAGTGTATTTCAGTTAATTATATATTATAGTGTATATTATATATTTTAGTGTAGTTTAGTGTGTTTTAGAGTGTTTTAGTGTTTTGCGTATTTTAACATATTTTAGTGTACTTGAGTTTATATTTTAGTATATTTTAATGTATTTTAGTGTATTGTTGTATATTTTAGTGTATTTTAGTATATTTTAAAATATTTCAGTATATTTTAGAGTATTTTATTGTATTTGAGTGTATTTTAGTGTATTCTAGTATATTTTAGTGTAGTTTAGTGGAGTTTAGTGTATTTTAGTGTACTTTAGTATATTCTAGTGTATTTATTGAATATTTGTGCATTTTATTGTATTTTAGTTTATTTTAGTATATTTTAATGTATTTTAGTGTATTTCAGTTTATTTTAGAGTAGTTTAATGTTTGTAGTCTATTTTAGTATATTTTAGTGTATTTTAGTAAATTTTAGTGTACTTTAGTGTATTTAAGTTTATTTTAGTATCCTTTAGGGTATTTTAGTGTATTTTAATATATTTTAGTGTACTTCGTGTATTTTAGTTTTTGTTTGGTGTATGTTAGTGTATTTTAGTGTATTTTAGTTAACTTCAGTACAGTTTTGTTTTTGTTTTAGAGTAATTTAATGTATTTTAGTTAATTTTGTTGTACTTTGGTGTATTTTAGTATATGTTAGTTTATTTTAGTCTAGTTTAGTAGAGTTTAGTGTATTTTAGTATATTTTAGTATATTTTATTGTATTTTAGTGCATTTTAGTTTATTGTAGTATATTTTAGTGTATTTTCAGTTAATTTTAATATATTTTAGTGTGTTTTAGAGTGTCTTAGTGTTTTGTGTATTTTAGTATATTTTAGTGTACTTTAGTGTTTATTTTAGTATATTTTAGTGTATTTTAGTGTAGTTTACTGTATTTTAGTGTATTTTAGTATAATAAAGTTTAGTTTAGTGAATTTTAGAGTATTTTAGTGTATTTTAGTGTATTTTAGTATATTTTAGTGTAGTTTAGTGGAGTTTAGTGTATTAGTATATTCTAGTATGTTTAATAGAATTTTTGTGTATTTAATGTATTTTAGTGAATTTTAGTTTATTTTAGTATATTTTAATATATTTTAGTATATTTTAGAGTATTTCAGTATATTTTAGTATAGTTTAGTGTATTTTTGCGTAATTTAGTATACATTGGTGTGTTTTAGTGAATTCTAGTTTTTACTTTGGTGTATTTTAGCGCATTTTAGTGTATTTTAGTGTATTTCAGGAAATTTTAGTTTATTTTAGTTAATTTTAGTGTATTTTAGCATATTATAGTGTATATCAGTATATTTTGTTGTAGTTTAGTGTTTTTTAGTGTGTTTTAGTATATTTGAGTGTATTTTAGTGTATTCTAGTATATTTTAATCTAGTTTAGTGTATTTTAGTCTATTTTAGTATATTGTAGTGTATTTTAGTAAATTTTAGTGTATTTTAGTTTATTTTAGTATACTTTAGTGTATTTTAGTGTATTTTAGTATATTTTAGATTATTTTAGTGTACTTTAGTGGTGTTTAGTGTATTTTAGTGTATTTTTGAATATTTTAATGTATTTTAGTGAATTTTTGTGTATTTTATTGTATTTTAGTGTATTTTAGTTTATTTTAGTATATTTTAGCATATTTTTGTGTATTTTAGTGTATTTTAGTATATTTTATTGTATTTTATTGTATTTTGGTGTATTTTAGTTTATTTTAGTATATTTCAGTGTATTTTAGAATATTTTAGTGTATTTTAGTATATTTTAGTGTAGTTTAATGTATTTTAGTGTATTTTAGTATATTTTAGTGTATTTCAGTATATTTTAGTGTAGTTTATTGCATTTTAGTGTATTTTAGTATATCTTAGCGTATTTCAGTATATTTTAGTGTAGTTTATTGTACTTTAGTGCATTTTAGTATATGTTAGTGTGTTTTAGTAAATTTTAGTGTACTTTATGTAGTGTAAGCTCGACCGCTAATGGATTGTAATGTCAAGAGTGACATTATGTAAACATACTGCGCGGCACTTGGCAGCGTGGCTTGATAGAATAAAGACTTCCTTTCGGTTGATAATTAATAAGCAAAGTGATAACGTGTTTTTCTAGAAGAACGTTTCTAACCACAAAAGGTAAAATACAACATGGTGGCAGCGGTAAAACTTAAATTACAAAATTAACTAATTATAATAAAAATTTTTTCGACAATAAAAAAAATTAACTAAATTATAATAAGAGAATAATTTTTCAACATTAAACCCATAAACCAAACAAATTAAAATACAACCGAACAAATTAAAATACAATTGAAATACAACAAATAAATTTGTAATCGAAAGAGCCCCAAACACAAAAGAACACTTAAGAAGGAAAAATAAATAAATCACGACTTTTAATGCAAATAGCGATAGACTAATAGTGTTTTCAATTGCATACAATTACATAATTTAATTTACGTGGTTAAGTAATGTCTAAGGAGAAACAACAAAAAATGGACAGCATTTTCGTGGCAAACATCGCTCCTCCAGAACCATTTAATTTTTCGCTTCCAGAAAATTGGCCCAAATGGCGGAAAAGGTTCGAGCGGTATATAAACGTTTCTGGACAATCAACTAAGGATGCGAAGGAACAAATTGATTTACTATTTTACATCATGGGAGAAAAAAGCGAAGAGGTTTTATTACAACTTGGTTCTGCACCAACAACTGTAGCAGAAGCACTAACGAAATTTGACAGCTATTTCAATCCAAGGAAAAATACAATTTTTGAACGCTTCAGATTTAATTCACGGGTTTAAAGACACGTAGAACCAGTTGATGAATTTACACAGATTTACACGCTCTTGCTGAAAAATGCAGTTATGGAAATCTGAAAGATGAATTAATTCGAGACAGGATTGTTGTTGGGATACAAAATACGAAAGTCAGTGAGCAGATGCAGATGAAGACAGATCTTACGTTGAAAATTGCAATAGACACGGCTCGACAAGCAGAGGTTCAGATGTTGCAAACAAAAGTCATTAAGGATGACAGGAACGTGTTCAAAGTGCAGAAATATGTTAAAACTAGAGGCAGTGTTCAACAGGGAGACCAGGGTGGTAAAAATGACTCATCGTCTAGTGGTAAAGGTAGCTATAATTATATTAAAAATTATATTAAAAACAATAGATGCGATAGATGTAGTTATTGCGGTTTCAAGTCACATAACAGAAAAGATTGTCCAGCCAGGGAAAAAATTGTAATATTTGTAAATTGGGAGGTCATTTTGCAAGTGTATGTAAGAAAAAAATGAAATTAAAACAAAGCCAAATAGAAAGTTAAATTCAATTGCAATAGGAAATCACGAAGCGAGCTCCCAGAATCATACAAATGTTGATTACATGGTCGGAACAGTAAATGAGTTTTTCGCAGGAAATATTCGTAGATCAAATATTGAATCGTGGTACGTACAGTGTAAAATAGCTGAATTGGGGAACGAAATTAAGTTTTTTATAGATACTGGGGCAGACTGTGTCTGCATCCCTAGAAATTTAGTTCCAGGGGATCATAGGCTGACCATCTTGCATACTCGCACTACTTTGAAAGGGCCGGATGATAAATCTTTGAAAGTTTTAGGTATGGCCAGGGCAACTTTGATTTATGATAACAGACAATGTAAAGTTACGTTTATATTGTTGAAGGGCTTAGCATTCCTATTCTAGGGCGGGATGCGATAGTAGAACTAAATATTTTTGAGTCTCCGATTTTGAAGAATTTTTGTGTCTCACAGAATAAAAGTGAGAATACGTCATTGAGGTTAGTGGAAAATTTTCCCAGACTTTTCCGTGAAATTGGGGAGTTTAGGGGCGAAATAAAAATAAAGTTGAAGGACAATGTGACTCCTTTTGTGCAAACAATATCAAGAAAGGTACCAATTCCCTTATTGCCCAAACTTAAAACGGAGATCGATAGATTACTTGAATTGCACATAATAGAACGCATGGATGAGATTACGGAATGGGTAAGCCCCATCGTAGTTGTTCCAAAGCAAAAAGACCAAATAAGACTGTGTGTAGACTATACCCAGCTTAATAAGGCCGTTATGAGGCCATATTACCCTATGCCAAAAATTGAGTTTTCCTTAGCTAGAATAAAGGTAGCGAAAATATTTTCGAAAATAGACGCGAATAAAGGATTTTATCAAATTAAACTGGATCGGGAAAGTCAATTACTGACTTGCTTTATATGCCCGTTCGGACGGTTTGTTTTCAAAAGGTTACCCTTTGGTATTTCTTGTGCACCTGAATATTTTGTCTCTAAATTTAATAAGGTCCTAGAGGGAATAAGTAACTGCATATCACATGTGGACGATATTTTGATTTTTGGGAGAGATCAAATCGAACATGACGCTACACTCAAGGAAGTTTTAGTTCGACTGGATAGGGAAGGTATTACTATCAACAGGGAGAAGTCGTGTTTTGGGGTTAATCAAGTAACTTATTTAGGTCACGTTCTCTCAGAAAATGGCATTTCCATTGATCCAGAAAGAATAAGGGCAATGGTTGACTTTCCCAAACCCGAAAGTAAAACTGAGGTCCAACGTTTTCTCGGAATGGTGAACTTCGTGGCACTATTTATTCCTAACCGCTCTGTACTGTTAGGACCAATAAATGTGTTAACTGGAAAGGGAGAATTTTTTTGGGATAAAGTTCAGGAGAAAGCTTTTTCTGAGATCAAGGATAGACTGACACAATCGCCTACTTTAGCTTTTTATGACCCTTCAAGACAAATTATTATCAGTTCGGGCGCATCTTGTTATGGCATAGGAGCCTGTCTTTGTCAAGTAGATAAGCGGGGGAAGAAACAAGTGGTTTCGTACATTTCGAGAACCATGACGCTTTAGGTATAACATGGGCAGCTGAGAAAATGGAAGAGTTTATAACGGGTATTCACGTCATATTTGAAACTGACCATAAGCCATTAGTGCAAATTTTGCAAACAAAACACTTAGATACTTTGACACCGAGACTTCAGCGATTCAGAATGCGCCTAATGCGCTACGATTACTCAGTAGTATACGTTCCAGGTAAAGACTTGAAAATAGCTGACGCTCTATCCCGTAGTCCTCTTCCTTGCCGGGCAGATGAGCCCCAGGAGCTAGCAATGGAAACTGATGCTTTTGTACGTTTTGTAGTAAGTCATCTACCAGTGAAAGACTACTACATGGAAAAGATAATAAAATCTCAAAAACAGGATTCAGTATGTAAACTTTTGGTTCGGTATTCTGCGGATGGATGGCCATCACGCAATAAATTGCCAGAGTTTATGGTGCCATACTATCAATATCGCCATGATATCTCTTTTTCTCAAGATTTAGTATTGAAGGATACTCGGATAATTATCCCTCCCGACTTACAGAACGAGGTGATTGGTTATATTCACTCAGGACATCAGGGAATTACTAAGAGTCGTAGGCTAGCACAGACTTCGGTTTGGTGGTTGGGTATTAGTTCTCAGTTAGAGGATCTGGTAAGGAACTGCCCTAACTGTATCGAAGAACGGCACAACAGAAAAGAAACATTCAGAAACGATCACTTACCAACTCGACCAATGGAGAAAATTGGGTTGGATCTCTTTAAGTGGAATAAATGGCACCTTATAATAACTGATTATTATTCACGCTACTTCGAGTTATTCCCATTAACGTCCACGAATGAGGACATTATAATGGAAAAAGTTAAAGAATTTTTTTCACGGTTTGGTATTGACAACGGTCCACAATTTCAATCAAAATTCAGACAGTTCGCTATGGATTACCATTTTAGGCACGTCACAAGTAGCCCTTACTACAGCCAGTCGAATGGTGCTGCCGAAGCAGCGGTGAAAGTTGCAAAAGTGTTGATAAAGAAGTGCAAAGACATTCATGAAAGTCTTCTCAACTACCGTTCAACCCCTTTGGCAAATGGATTTTCGCCCGCAGAATTAATCTTAGGTCGAAAAATAAAATCATTAGTTCCAATTTTACCAAGTTTATTAGAACCAGAGAATAATAGGAAAGTAATAGAGAATGAACTTAAAGTTAAGAAAAAACAAATAGCAAATTACAATAAAAGACACAGAACTAAAGATCTGTCGGAGCTAAGAAAAGGGGATAGAGTATGGATCGTAGATTTACGAAAATATGGTAGGGTTGTGAAAAAACTGAACGAACCACGATCATATTTGGTTGAGGCGGATAGAGTAACGTATAGAAGAAATAGGTGGCACCTAATTACAGTGCAAAATAGAGGTACAGATCATTTGTATGATTCTGAGGAGATCTATAATCCAACTGAGGATTATATAGTCGAAACTAATTCGGATAGAGACTTAACAAATGATCCAACCAATCCACCTACAGAGTTATCATCTTCTGGAGAAAGTCCTGGTTCCTCAACACGAGTAGGTAGGCAGAGAAATAAAACGCCTTGGTTAAAAGATTATGTCATTTACTAAACAGAAAAAAATTGTATAGTACCGTAACAGAATTAAAAATGTATAGTAAATTTAAAATACAAAATAAAAATGAATTTGAACAAAAAAAAATTGTATAGAATCGTAAGTAAATTTAAAATACAAAAAAAACAAAAAATGAATTTAAACAAAAAAAAATTGTATAGTATCGTAAGAAATTAAAAAAATTGTATAGTATTGAAACAAAATTAAAAATGTATAGTAAACTTAAAATACAAAAACAAAAATGAATTTAAACAAAAAAAAAATTGTATAGAATCGTAAGTAAATGTAAAATACAAAAAAACAAAAAATGAATTTAAACAAAAAAAAATTTTACAGTATCGTAAGAAAATTAAAAATGTATAGTAAACTTAAAATACAAAAACAAAAATGAATTAAAACAAAAAAGAATTGTATAGAATCGTAAGTAAATGTAAAATACAAAAAACAAAAAATGAATTTAAACAAAAAAAAAATTTTATAGTATCGGAAGAAATTAAAAAAATGTATAGTAAATTTAAAATACAAAAAAAAACAAAAATGAATTAAAACAAAAAAAAAAAAAAACAAATTGCGTAGTATCGTAAGAATTAAAAATTTATAAAAAAACAAAAAAAAATAGTATTGAAAAAAAAAATTTTGTATGTATAGTAAGGATAAGCAAAAAAAAACAACAAAGAGAAAAAAGGGGAGATGTAGTGTAAGCTCGACCGCTAATGGATTGTAATGTCAAGAGTGACATTTTGTAAACATACTGCGCGGCACTTGGCAGCGTGGCTTGATAGAATAAAGACTTCCTTTCGGTTGATAATTAATAAGCAAAGTGATAACGTGTTTTTCTAGAAGAACGTTTCTAACCACAAAAGTTAAAATACAACACTTTAGAATATTTTAGTGTATTCTAGTGTATTTAGTATGTAGTGTATTTTAGTTTATTTTAGTGTATTTTAGTATATTTTAGTGTATTTTAGAGAATTTTTGTGCATTTTTTTGTATTTTAGTGTGTTTTAGTTTATTTTAGTATATTTTGGCATATTTTTGTGTCTTTTAGAGTATTTTAGTATATTTTATTGTATTTTAGTGTATTTTAGTTTATTTCAGTAAATTTTAGTGTATTTTAGCGTATTTTGGTGTATTTTACTTTATTTAAGTATATTTTAGTGTATTTAAGTTGATTGTATACTATAGTGTATATTATATATTTTAGTGTAGTTTAGTGTGTCTTAATATATTTCAGTATATTCTAGTGTATTTGAGTATATTAAGTTTATTTTAGTGAATTTTAGAGTATTTTATTGTATTTGAGTGTATTTTAGTGTATTCTAGTATATTTTAGTGTATCTTCGTGGAGTTTAGTGTACTTTAGTATACTCTTTACTTTAGTGTATTTTAGTATATTTTATTTTATTTTAGTGCATTTTAGTTTAGTTTAGTATATTTTAGTGTATTTTTTGGTATATTTTGGTGTATTTTACTTTATTTTAGTATATTTTAGTGTATTTCAGTTAATTATATATTATAGTGTATGTTTTATATTTTAGTGTAGTTTAGTGTGTTTTAGAGTGTTTTAGTGTTTTGCGTATTTTAGCATATTTTAGTGTACTTGAGTGAATATTTTAGTATATTTTAATGTATTTTAGTGTATTGTTGTATATTTTAGTGTAAGTGACATACATGAGACTTCTCCAACTAATATAAACATTCCATAATTTATTGACGAATTGTTTATGTTTTATACAAACCGAATTATACACAATTTTACTCATTGTTCTTTTTATTAACTTTATTGCTGACTCTTTGGGAATTAGCTCAAGTAAAGTAAACACAAGTTTATTTTCAGCTCTTTCTATTGATTTCATTGCTGACTCAATGGAATCAACAAAGGGAGTTTCATATTTCATTGATAAGGGGTGAATTTATGGACAAACTGTTAAATTAGCCTTAAGTAGAATAAGAAATTTTCGATTAATAAAAGTTTAGTTTTATCTTGAACTCCAAATTGAGCAGTAGTTTTTAATTTTGTCACTGGCGCAGTCGGTAGGATTTTGCGAAAAAAAAACCTGTAACACGAACAAATTCCCAAAAGTTAATAAAACGATAAAATAAAATAAATTGAATAAAATAAAATTAAATAAAAATTAAAGAAAATTAAAATTTAAGTGTAACTTGTAACAATTAAACAAATAATTATACAGAACTAACTTTAAATTTAAACAAAAATTTTTGTGTTGGGAACATAAAAGAATATTGAGTTATGAAATACTTACCAGAAAATGAAAAATTTTGTGTAACTTGTCACAATTAAATAAATAATTACGCAGAACTAACTTAAAATCTAAACCAACATTTTTGTGTTGAGAACATAGAAGAATACTGATAGTGTTGTTAAATTGATTTGCTGCAAGAAAATCGAAAAAGAAAAATACTAGCAACTGTCAGCATCGAGTTTATGGAAGAGATTCTGGAAGCCTTTGAGAATCTAAATATGAATGTTAATGGCGACAACAATATGGAGCAGCAAAGAAGTTTCATAATGCAAAATCTAAAACTCGTGCACCCCTTTATCGGACGAAGTGATAGACTTGGTCTGTACGTAACCAGTATCGAAAGCATATTGCCAAATATAGCTAGGATGGCTGCAGATGATAGAGTACTGTTCTTCAATTGTATCCTGAGGACGTTGGATGGTGCAGCCCTAGATGTGGTAAGAAGGGAGCAGCCGAAAAACTGGACCTCCTTGAAGGAGCTTTTAATAAGTGAATTTGGTAAGCATTGTTCAGTTTCCCAATTAATTTTGAGCATAAATAAAATAAAATTTAAGGGTGATGTTAAGAGATTGTGTGAAGATGTTAATAATCTTGTATGTAGAATAAATGACGCGATAAGTTTGAGCAATGAATCGACAGAGAGAAAAACGTTTTTTAAAAGTGAAGTAAATTTTAATAGCCTGACAGTTTTGAAAAAAGAGTTACCAATTCATTTGGTGGCGTTAGTGAACGCTAACCTGGTAGATAGTTTTAAGGGAGCCATGAAAGTTATTAGGGACGCTAACGAAATAGAAGAAGACATCGGCCAAGCCAATTTTAGATCAAATAATCATCAGAACTATTCACGAAATAACGTACGTCCACAGGTAATTGGTAATGAGTATAGAAATATAATAACCCCAAACATAAATCCAATAGGTCAATTTTCTCGGAACAATTCGTTCAATGACTTTAACCCTCGAAATTTTGTAACAAGCATCCCAAACAATAACCAAAATCTCAATCATGGTGGAATTTATCGAACACAAAATAATTACGGTAATAAAAATAACTTTGCTAACAATAGACCACTTAATAATAATAATAGAAATTTTAATAACCAGAATAATAATGCAAATTTCCATCCTTCTAAACGTACGAGGCAAAATGATTCCCTTCAATCTTGTATTCGACGGTATGGGCCAGCGACACCCATGGAAGTAGAAAATTTTCACTGCATGGCCTCAAACAACTCCCCGCAATCATAATGAAAATTAATAATAGCTCTTATAGATTCCTAATTGACACGGGATCGTCAATTAGTTTGATCCGACCAAAAACACTTCCCACCACAGTAACTAAAGTTAATCCTATTTGTATCAAAACTGCCACCGGAACCTTAATTCTCGATGAGATTCAGGAAATTTCTAGTTCGGTGAGAAACATCATATTAATATTTTACACGTGCGAATTTGGTGACAGGTATGATGGCCTTTTGGGCTTTGATAGCTTGGAAAAATTAAATGCCAAAATAAATATCCCAACGGGAACTATATATCTAAATAATATTGAGTATAGCTTTTTAACCGAGAACCAAGTTTTGGTTAAAGATAACATAAAACCTTTGGATAGGAAAAACACGCACTCCTTTCTGAACGAAAATCAGTGGGGCATTCAACAGTTTAATAAAAAAATTGAATTGCATCAATATGAATCAATAGAAAATCCAGGAAATATTTTGAAGGAAAATCAAGAGCTTCTGGAGGCTAATGATTTAAATCATTTGAATAAGCCCGAAAAGGATTCAAAATTTAAATTGGACCACCTGAATAAGGAAGAGCGACAGGGATTAGAAAATCTTCTCAGAAAATATCAAAGTATATTTTATATGGAAGGAGATAAACTGACCTTTACCAATGCTGTTAAGCACAAAATTAATACGATCCATGAGGATCCGATATACTCTAAAACCTATCGATACCCACAGGTCCATAGGAAAGAGGTGGATAGGCAAATACAGGACATGCTGAACCAAAACATAATTTGCCATAGCAAATCGCCATACTCGGCACCGATCTGGGTGGTACCGAAAAAAATGGACGCCTCTGGTCAACAAAAATGGCGCATAGTAATAGACTACCGAAAATTGAATGGTGTAACCGTCGATGACAGATATCCTATTCCTGTTATCGATGACATTCTTGATAAGTTGGGTAGGTGTTTGTACTTCACTACCATTGACCTAACTAAAGGATTCCATCAGATCGAGATGGAGCCTTCGGACAGACAGAAAACAGCATTTTCCACTCAAAACGGGCATTACGAATTTCTACGAATGCCATTCGGTCTGAAAAATGCCCCCGCAACCTTCCAGCGATTGATGAACACAATCCTGGGAGACCTCATAGGAAAAGACTGTCTGGTCTATATGGACGACATTATCGTTTTTGGCACGTCTCTTCAAGAGCACTTAAATTCGATGGAAAGAGTGTTCAAAAGACTGGCAGATGCAAATCTGAAAATCGAATTGGATAAAAGTGATTTTATGAGAAGGGAAACTATTTTCTTGGGACACGTTATCACCCCCGAGGGTATTAAGCCTAATCCTGATAAAGTGAAAGCAATCCTGAATTATCCCGTTCCTAAAACGGAAAAGGGGATAAAACAATTTCTTGGTCTTGCGGGATTTTACAGGAAGTTCATTAAAAATTTTTCGAAAGTTACAAAACCTCTGACGCATTGTCTGAAAAAAGGTAATAAAATAAATTCAACAGATAAAGACTATATAAATGCGATTGACACTATTAAACTTCTGATAACCAGTGAACCAATACTGGCTTATCCAAATTATGAAAAGCTGTTTGTTTTAACAACAGACGCTTCAAATACAGCCCTTGGAGCCGTCTTAAGCCAAAAAGACCATCCAATCTGTTTCGCTAGCCGCACACTTAATGAACACGAGTTAAACTATTCAGCCACGGAGAAGGAACTATTGGCGATAGTGTGGTCGACAAGGTACTTCCGTCCCTATCTGTACAGTAGAAAGTTTCTAATCAATAGTGATCATAAGCCACTGCAATGGCTGCATAACCTCAAAGAACCCAACCAAAAACTGCAGCGTTGGAAAATAAAATTGAATGAGTTTAATTTTGATATCAAACACATTCCTGGAAGGGAGAACCATGTGGCAGACGCCCTTTCCCGTATAAGAAACGAAAATTGTAATTACAATGATATAGACTCAGAAACTGATGATGCAAATGAGATCTCCTCAGTTGCTGCCACTACTCATTCCGCAGAAGAAGACAACTCGTCTTATATACCGATTACTGAAAGACCACTGAATATTTTTAAAAACCAGATCAAAATTATTAAAGGAAACCAAAACAAAATATTTACAAAAAAAGTATTTTCAAATAATGTTACAACAATCATTTACAAAGATTTAGATACCGAAACAATAAAGGATATAATAAAAACTTATTTCTTGAATAGAAAGATAACTCTTTACATGCCAGAAGATGTAGATTTCGTCGAGTTTCAGAGGATATTTAGTCAAATCGTTTGTAATAATGCAAACAAAGTATTAAGGTCAACTAAGCTGCTAGAAGATATAAAAAACTACGCAGATTTTAAAACAAAAATTTTGGAAATTCATCTCGGTGGACTTCATCAGGGAATAGAAAAAATAATCAAAGCTTTCAAAACCAAATATTACTTTCCGAAATATGTGAGAGAAATTTCTAGTATAATAAACGAATGCGAACTCTGCAATCGCTGTAAATCGGATCATGTGGATCATAAGTTACCATTTAAAATCACACCTCCTATATACGAAACTAGGGAAAAATATATCATAGATTTTTGGCAATGGGACAAGGAACACTACTTAACTTGCATTGACTTGTATTCCAAATTTGCCACAGCAGAGCCAGTAAAGTCCTTAAATTGGATAGAGACGAAAAAGGCTCTTTTAAGGGTATTTAACACCATGGGACCACCTAAGATTTTGAAAATTGATCAAGACCAAGGTATTAATAATGTGAATATAAAAAAATGGTGCGAAGAATTGAATATTCAATTAGAGATAACCACGGGAAAAACTGGAATAGGTGACATAGAAAGATTGCACAAGACATTGAATGAAAAATTGAGGATTATAAACACCTCAGGAGATAAAGAACTTAATTATTTCAAAATAGAACAGACAATATTTACTTATAACCATAATATAGTTCATTCCACTACCGGCGAAACACCGTACAACATTTTCTTTAACAAATTACAACCAACAGTTAGTCCTCAAATAATAAAGGAGCGCAGAATTAATAACATTAATAAAACTAGGAAAGAAAACCCAATAGATACCAACTATCTAAAAGCAGAAGTTTCAAGAAAACGTCTCGAAAAAATTAATAGCCCTTTCAGAAAATCTGCAATCGTACAAGCAGAAGACGATAATGAGCATTATGTTGTTAGATGTAGAAATAGAAACGTTAGAAAATATAAATCTCAATTCAAAAGAAAGAAGAAAGTCTAGGAAAATAATAAAAGTTAATAAAGCCTAATTTTGCAGGTATACCAAAGGTTATTAAAAACAAAAATTGGAAGCAGTGGGTTCCAGCACTGTTGATTATTCTTTCAATAAACATAACAGTTAGTGGCCAGATGATCGAAATAAATGGCATACATGATGATTTTGGTTTCGTTGTTATCGAACAGGGAGCTTTTGAATACCCAACAAAATATAAATACCATATATTGACAATTAACAAGACTTACCTCGACATAACTTACAACACACTCTTTGAGCAGTTTAACTCAAAAAACTACTATCAGACCGATATGGTTAGGAAATACCTTTCATTGGCATTTAAAGAAAAACAAATATTCTTGAACAGACATAAGCGAGGACTGGCAAACATAGTTGGTGACGGTTTGAGGTTTCTTTTTGGAACCATGAATGAAGATGATAGAATAGAGATTAGAAAAGCACTTAATGATATAAAGGAAAATGCTATTGGTGCGGATGATTTTAATAAGATGATTGATCACATTAATAGCGAAACTAGGTTATTGCAAAAATTTCAGACTGATACATTAAGATTACAAAATAAACTCACGGAGAAAATTTACGTGGACATATTTTTGGATAATGTAAAAATGTACTTAGAACACATCCAGGATATTCAAATGGCAATACAGTTAGCTAGACTAGGCATTGTTAACCCAAAACTAATTGACCTTGAGACTATAACAAATTTAACCACAGGACAGTTTGAGAATATAAAAACTTCAATTTGGACAGAAGAAAGATTTATCTATTTCGTACTTTCAATCCCAATTCAGTTTGAGATTTATAAAAAAATCAAAATTATCCCTATGCCGGATAAAAATAATGAAGAACTAAATCTAAGCGAAGAAATGGATTATGTAACAATAAATAATTTAATTTACCAACTAGTAGATAATAACATAATACCAATAAGAAATTCTTGTATAAAAAACTTATTGAATAACAATATAACAAATTGTCAGTATGTAAAATGTTCAGAATCCTATGTAACTTTTGTTGAGCCAAATATTATAATTACAAAAAACCTAAATGTAACAGAAATAAAACAAGATTGTAATAAACTTAACGTAAACTTGGAAGGAAATAATATTATTCGCATAAATAATTGTAAGGCCAAAATAAATGATTTTGAAATTACAGTAAAACAAAAAGTAGAAGAATCAATTATCTTACCTGCTGGAAAAGATATTAAAAATTTGATAAAAGAAAATATTTCATTGCTAAATTTACTGAAACATATAGAAAATATTCATGATAAAACAAATTACTATTCCATAAGTTTCTCAATAATTATTTTCATAGTGTTAATAACAATTATAGGTTTAAGCATTAAATTTCAGAAATCAATTTATATAAGTAAATTTTGTAAAACCAAAAATGTCAATGAGGACATTGAATTATCTAAAGAAGGGAGGAGTGACATACATGAGACTTCTCCAACTAATATAAACATTCCATAATTTATTGACGAATTGTTTATGTTTTATACAAACCGAATTATACACAATTTTACTCATTGTTCTTTTTATTAACTTTATTGCTGACTCTTTGGGAATTAGCTCAAGTAAAGTAAACACAAGTTTATTTTCAGCTCTTTCTATTGATTTCATTGCTGACTCAATGGGATCAACAAAGGGAGTTTCATATTTCATTGATAAGGGGTGAATTTATGGACAAACTGTTAAATTAGCCTTAAGTAGAATAAGAAATTTTCGATTAATAAAAGTTTAGTTTTATCTTGAACTCCAATTTGGACAGTAGTTTTCAATTTTGTCACTTGTATTTTAGTATATTTTAAAATATTTCAGTATATTTTAGAGTATTTTATTGTATTTGAGTGTATTTTAGTGTATTCTAGTATATTTTAGTGTAGTTTAGTGGAGTTTAGTGTATTTTAGTGTACTTTAGTATATTCTAGTGTATTTATTGAATATTTGTGCATTTTATTGTATTTTAGTTTATTTAGTATATTTCAATGTATTTTAGTGTATTTCAGTTTATTTTGGAGTAGTTTAATGTTTGTAGTCTATTTTAGTTTATTTTAGTGTATTGTAGTAAATTTTAGTGTATTTAAGTTTATTTTAGTATCCTTTAGGGTATTTTAGTGTATTTTAGTATATTTTAGTGTACTTCGTGTATTTTAGTTTTTGTTTGGTGTATGTTAGTGTATTTTAGTTAACTTCAGTACAGTTTTGTTTTTGTTTTAGAGTAATTTAATATATTTTATTTAATTTTATTGTACTTTGGTGTATTTTAGTATATTTTAGTTTATTTTAGTATATTTTAGTATATTTTAGTGTATTTGAGTATATTTTAGATTATTTTAGTGTACTTTAGTGGAGTTTAATGTATTTTAGTGTCTTTTAGTATATTTTAGCTTATTTTAGTGAATTTTTGTGTACTTTACGGTATTTTAGTTTATTTTAGTACATTTTAGCATATATTTGTGTATTTTAGTTTATTTTAGTATATTTTAATGTAGTTTAGTGTATTTTAATGTATTTTAGTATATTTTAGTGTGTTTTGGTGAATTTTACTGTACTTTAGTGTATTTTTGTGTATTTTAGTGTATTTTACTGAATTTTTGTGTGTTTTATTGTATCTTAGTGTACTTTAGTTTATTTTAGTATATATTGGCAAATTTTTGTGTATTTTAGTGTATTTTAGAATATTTTATTGTATTTTAGTGTATTTTACTTTATTTAAGTATATTTTAGTGTATTTCAGTTAATTATATATTATAGTGTATATTATATATTTGGTGTAGTTTAGTGTGTTTTAGAGTGTTTTAGTGTTTTGCGTATTTTAGTATATTTTAGTGTACTTGAGTGTATATTTTAATATATTTTAATGTATTTTAGTGTATTGTTGTATATTTTAGTGTATTTTAGTATATTTTAAAATATTTCAGAATATTCTAGTGTATTTGAGTATATTAAGTTTATTTTTGTGAATTTTAGAGTATTTTATTGTATTTGAGTGTATTTGAGTGTATTCTAGTATATTTTAGTGTAGTTTAGTGGAGTTTAGTGTATTTTAGTGTACTTTAGTATATTCTAGTGTATTTATTGAATATTTGTGCATTTTATTGTATTTTAGTTTATTTTAGTACATTTTAATGTATTTTAGTGTATTTCAGTTTATTTTTGAGTAGTTTAATGTTTGTAGTCTATTTTAGTATATTTTAGTGTACTTTAGTAAATTTTAGTGTATTTTAGTGTATTTAAGTTTATTTTAGTATCCTTTAGGGTATTTTAGTGTATTTTAGTATATTTTATTGTACTTCGTGTATTTTAGTTTTTGTTTGGTGTATGTTAGTGTATTTTAGTATATTTTAGTTAACTTCAGTACAGTTTTGTTTTTGTTTTAGAGTAATTTAATGTATTTTAGTTAATTTTATTGTACTTTGGTGTATTTTAGTATATTTTAGTTTATTTTAGTCTAGTTTAGTGTATTTTAGTATATTTTAATATATTTTATTGTATTTTAGTGCATTTTAGTTTATTGTAGTATATTTTTGTGTATTTTTAGTTAATTTTAATATATTTTAGTGTGTTTTAGAGTGTTTTAGTGTTTTGTGTATTTTAGTATATTTTAGTGTATTTTAGTGTAGTTTACTGTATTTTAGTGTATTTTTGCGTAATTTAGTATACATTGGTGTATTTTTGTGAATTCTAGTTTTTTCTTTGGTGTATTTTAGCGCATTTAAGTGTATTTTAGTGTATTTTAGTATATCTTAGTGTATATCTTAGTGTATATCTTAGTGTATTTTAGTATATCTTAGTGTACACTCTTTAGTGCATTTCAGTTTTTTTTTTGTTTATTTTAATAAATTTTAGTATATTTTAGTGTAGTTTAGTGAATTTTAAAGTATTTTAGTATATTTGAGTGTATTTTAGTGTATTCTAGTATATTTTAATGTAGTTTAGTGGAGTTTAGTGTATTTTAGTGTATTTCAGTATATTTTAGTGTAGTTTAGTGTATTTTAGTCTATTTTAGTATATTGTAGTGTATTTTAGTAAATTTTAGTGTATTTTAGTTTATTTTAGTATACTTTAGTGTATTTTAGTGTATTTTAGTATATTTTAGATTATTTTAGTGTACTTTAGTGGTGTTTAGTGTATTTTAGTGTATTTTTGAATATTTTAATGTATTTTAGTGAATTTTTGTGTAATTTATTGTATTTTAGTGTATTTTAGTTTATTTTAGTATATTTTAGCATATTTTTGTGTATTTTAGTGTATTTTAAAATATTTTATTGTATTTTAGTGTATTTTGGTGTATTTTAGTTTATTTTAGTATATTTCAGTGTATTTTAAAATATTTTAGTGTATTTTAGTATATTTTAGTGTAGTTTAATGTTTTTTTGTGTATTTTAGTATATTTTAGTGTATTTCAGTATATTTTAGTGTAGTTTAATGCATTTTAGTGTATTTTAGTATATCTTAGTGTATTTCAGTATATTTTAGTGTGGTTTAGTGTACTTTAGTGTATTTTAGTATACGTTAGTGTGTTTTAGTAAATTTTAGTGTACTTTAGAATATTTTAGTGTATTCTAGTGTATTTAGTATTGTAGTGTATTTTAGTGTATTTTAGTATATTTTAGTTTATTTTAGTGTATTTTTTTGTATTTTAGTGTGTTTTAGTTTATTTTAGTATATTTTGGCATATTTTTGTGTCTTTTAGAGTATTTTAGTATATTTTATTGTATTTTAGTGTATTTTAGCTTATTTCAGTAAATTTTAGTGTATTTTAGCGTATTTTGGTGTATTTTACTTTATTTAAGTATATTTTAGTGTATTTCAGTTGATTATATATTATAGTGTATATTATATATTTTAATGTAGTTTAGTATGTCTTAATATATTTCAGTATATTCTAGTGTATTTGAGTATATTAAGTTTATTTTAGTGAATTTTAGAGTATTTTATTGTATTTGAGTGTATTTTAGTGTATTCTAGTATATTTTAGTGTAGTTTCGTGGAGTTTAGTGTACCTTAGTATATTCTAGTGTATTTTATTAAATATTTGTGCATTTTAATGTATTTTAGTTTATTTAGTATATTTTAATGTATTTTAGTGTATTTCAGTATATTTTAGTGTAGTTTAGTGCATTTTAGTCTATTTTAGTATATTTTAGTGTATTTTAGTATATTTTAGTATATTTCAGTATATTCTAGTGTAGTTTAGTGTATTTAAGTATAATTAAGTTTATTTTAGTGAATTTTGGAGTATTTTATTGTATTTGAGTGTATTTTAGTGTACTTTAGTATATTCTAGTGTATTTATTGAATATTTGTGCATTTTATTGTATTTTAGTTTATTTTAGTATATTTTAATGTATTTTAGTGTATTTCAGTTTATTTTAGAGTAGTTTAATGTTTGTAGACTACAAGTGTATTTTAGTAAATTTTAGTGTATTTTAGTGTATTTAAGTTTATTTTAGTATCCTTTAGTGTATTTTAGTATATTTAGTGTACTTCGTGTATTTTAGTTTTTGTTTTAGAGTACTTTTTTTTTTTTTTTTTTATTATTTATTTTAATTTATTCAAAATTCATTATAATTACAAGGAATGTTGGTGCCCCAGCGCCTCAT
>JASKUP010000272.1:0-49321 GCA_030448955.1 Trichopoda pennipes
TATTTTAGTATATTTAAGTGTATTTTAGTGTATTATAATGTATTTTAGTGTATTTATGTGTGTATTAGTCTTTTTTAGTATATTTAGTTTATTTTGGTGTATTTAAGTGCATTTTAGTGTATTTTAAGGTATTTTAGTATATTTAAGTATATTTTAGTGTATTTTAGTGTATTAAAATGTATTTTAAAGTATTTGAGTGTATTTTAGTATATTTAAGTGTATTTTAGTGTATTTTAGTGTATTTATGTGTATTTTAGAGTATTTTAGTCCATTTTAGTGTAACTAAGGGCATTTTAGGTTAGTTTAGTGTATTTTATTGTATTTTAGTGTTTTATAGTATATTTTAGTGTATTTTAGTGTATTTAAATGTATTTAAGTGCATTTTAGTGTATTTTAGTGTATTTAAGTATATTTTTATGTATTTTAGTGTATTTAAGTGCATTTAGGTGTATTTTAGTGTGTTTTAGTGTTGTTTAGTATATTTTAGTATATTTTGGTGTATTTTATTGTATTTTAGTGTTTTTTAGTATATTTAAGTGTATTTTAGTGTATTATAATGTATTTTAGTGTATTTATTTGTGTTTTAGTGTTTTTTAGTATATTTAGTTTACATTGGTGTGTTTAAGTGTATTTTAGTGTATTTTCGTGTATTTAAGTGTATTGTAGTGCATTTTAGTGTAATTAAGTGCACCTTAGTGTAGTTTAGTGTATTTTATTGTATTTTAGTGTTTTTTAGTATTGTAGTGTATTTTAGTGCATTTAAGTGGATTTAAGTGTATTTAAGTGTATTTTAGTGTGTTTTAGTGTTTTTTAGTATATTTTAGTATATTTTGGTGTATTTTATTGTATTTTAGTGTTTTTTAGTATATTTTAGTGTATTAAGTGTATTTTAGTGTGTTATAATGTATTTTAGTGTATTTCTATGTGTTTTTGTGTTTTTTATATTTTATATTTTAATTTATTTTGGTGTATTTAAGTTAATTTTAGTGCATTTTAGTGTATCTTAGTGTATTTTAGTATATTTAAGTATATTTTAGTGTACTTTTGTGTATTTTAGTGTATATTTTAGTATATTTAAGTGTATTTTAGGGTATTTAAGTGTATTTAAGTGAACTTCAGTGTATTTTAGTACATTTTAGTGTATTTTCGTGTATTTTAGTGTATTTAACTGTATTTTAGTATATTTTAGTGTATTTTAGTGTATTTTAGTATATTTTAGTGTGCATTTTAGTGTATTTTAGTGCATTTTAGTGTATTTTGGTGTAATTAAGTGTATTTTAGTGTAGTTTGGTGTATTTTATTGTATTTTAGTGTATTTGAGTTTATTTTAGTGTATTTTAGTGCATTTTAGTGTATTTTGGTGAATTTTAGTGTATTTCAATGTATTTGAGTGCATTTTAGTGTATTTTAGTGTATTTTAGTGAATTTTAGTGCATTTTAGTGTATTTTGGTGTAGTTTAATGTATCTCAGTGTATTTTAGTGCAGTTTAGTGTAAATTGGTGTATTTTGTGCAATTAAGTGCATTTTAGTGTAGTTTAGTGTATTTTATTGTATTTTAGTGTATAATTTATTAAATTTAAGTGTATTTTAGTGTATTTACGTATATTTAAGTGTATTTAAGTGTATTATAATGTATTTTAGTGCGTTTATGTGTGTATAAGTGTTTTTTAGTATATTTAGTTTATTTTGGTGTATTTAAGTGTATTTTAGTGCAGTTTAGTGTATTTAAGTGCATTTTAGTGTATTTTAAGGTATTTTAGTATATTTTAGTATATTTAAGTATCTTTTAGTGTATTTTAGTGTATTAAAATGTATTTATGTGTATTTTAGTGTATTTTAGTATATTTTAGTGTATTTTAGTGCATTTTAGTGTAATTAAGGGCATTTTAGTGTAGTTTAGTGTATTTTATTGTATTTTAGTGTTTTTAAATATATTTAAGTGTATTTTAGTGTATTTAAATGTATTTAAGTGCATTTTAGAGTAGTTTAGTGTATTTTAGTATATATTTTAGTATATTTAAGTGTATTTTAGTGTATTTAAGTGTATTTTATTGTGCTTTGGGGGTTTTTAGTAAATTTTAGTATATTTTGGTGTATTTTATTGTATTTTAGTGTTTTTTAGTATATTTTAGTATATTTAAGTGTATTTTAGTGTATTATAATGTATTTTAGTGTATTTATATGTGTTTTAGTGTTTTTTAGTATATTTTAGTTTATTTAGGTGTATTTAAGTGTATTTAAGTGCATTTTAGTGTATTTTAGTATATTTAAGTATATTTTAGTGTACTATTTCGTGAGAATATCATGAAATATTTATTTAAAGGAATCAAGCACGAATAATAAAATTACTTATATCTTCAGTGTTCTTTTCGTACTAGTTGCGTTCTATCGTCAGTTGTGTTTATATAGTTCGTGTCTCCCTTTATGTTATTGCGTTCGTCACTCTCTGTCTTTTTTTTTTTTTTTTCCTACATCTCTCTACCTGTTTTCTTCATTCGTCTCCTTTTACCTAATTTGCCGCTCCCTTCTTCTTTCGTCTTCTTTCCTAACTAAATTCTTTTACGATCATGCTTTTTGTCCATTTTTGTTTATGTGTGAACCTATTGGGTTTTTTTCTTTTTTCCTTTTTTTATGTGACATAATAATCTGTAATTGTATGTTTATGATGTTCTTTACTGCCTTGGTCTTGCGCACCTGCATAACGTTTTTGTGCTGGTGTAGTGTTTGTTTTCCTGTAAAAATGTTTCAACGGTTCAAATATTGTGTCCGAAGCAGTGTTTATTTGTTCATTTATTATTCGTCCGTCAAATGTTTTTTGTTTGTATATTTCCATGTTTTCTAATACATTTAGTCTCCTTCCTTTGTGCTGTGTGTGAAGCAGTTTAACCGTTGTCTTAATATGTCCTGGTGTACATTTGTTGTTAAATATATGGTTCGCAAAGTTTGATTCAGGAGTTGATTTTGGTTCTCGTAGTTTTTTGTTATAGTCTCTAATGTGTTCGCTAAATCTGGTCTTAATTTTTCGTCCTGTTTGCCCGATGTAGCTATAATGGCATGTACAAGGTAATTTGTACACTCCTTGTTTGTCCAGTATATTTGTCTCGGTTGTTTTATTCCGTAGTATTCTGCCTAGGTTGTTTCTTGTTCTGAATGCGGTATTGATGTTGTGTTTTCCAAAGAATTTCGCCAGTTTGTACGTTGATTTTCCCATATAATTACAAATCCGCACCAGGCTACAAACTCTCGAAATATATAAAGACAATATTAAAAGACACCTTAGACCTGGGATATAGGCATACAATAGCCAACACTACAGAACTGATCGATAAACTGGAGAATGTGAAGATTACGGAGAAGACAAAAACTGGTCTCTTTTGACGTAAAGCACACACAGCACAAAGGAAGGAGACTAAATGTATTAGAAAACATGGAAATATACAAAGTTGTAATAAAGTTTACTGCCCCTAAAATTGAAGAGATTCCAGCTAAATGAAGGGAAAAAATAGCTAAATCAATAGAAGCTCCTCTATGAGCAATATTAGATGATAAAGGTGGGTATACTGTTCATCCTGTTCCAGCTCCATTTTCAACTATTCTACTTGTTAATAAAAGAATTAATGCTGGAGGTAATAATCAAAAACTTATATTATTTATTCGTGGGAATGCTATATCTGGTGCTCCTAGTATTAATGGAACTAATCAATTTCCAAATCCTCCAATTATAATAGGTATAACTATAAAGAAAATTATAATAAATGCATGAGCTGTTACAATTACATTATAAATTTGATCATCTCCAATTAAAGAACCTGGATAACCTAATTCAGTTCGAATAAGAATTCTTAATGAAGTTCCTACTATTCCAGATCAAATACCAAAAATAAAATATAAAGTTCCAATATCTTTATGATTTGTTGAAAATAATCATTGTTGCGATTATGTGATTAAATGGCTGAATTTAGGCAATAAATTGTAAATTTATTTATGAGAATTATTCTCTTTAATCAAAGCTTTATAGTCAATAATGATATTAGACTGCAATTCTAAAGGAGTAATAATACTAAGGCTTGTTTATAAATAAGATTTAAAAGATTATTCTTATATTTATAGCTTTGAAGGCTATTAGTTTATTTAACTTAAAACCTTAAAATATAAAATTTAAGGAATAAATTAAAAATAATCTTGTTGAAGAAAAAAAAGAACAAATTATAATTATTTTTATATTAATTGAATTATATAAAGAATTAATTAATCAATTATTTTCATAATAATTTAGTATAAAAGTTGTATAACATAATCGTAAATAAAAAAATAATGTAATTAATGTTATTAATACTATAAATATTATTAAAAAAAATTGATTATTTATTGATAATGATTGAATAATTAATCATTTAGGTAAGAATCCTAAAAATGGGGGTAATCCTCCTAAGGATAATAAATTAATAAAAATAAAATATTTCAAAGTTTTTGAATTAAATGATAGTGAAAATAATTGATTTAAATGATAAATTTTAAATATTTTAAATATTAAAATTATTGAAAATGTTAAAAATGAATAAAATAAAAAATAAATTATTCACATTGAATTTCTATTATATATAGCAGATAATATTCAACCTAAATGATTAATTGATGAATAGGCTATTAATTTTTGAATAGAAGTTTGATTTAATCCTCCTAATGCACCAATTAAACTAGATAAAATGATTCTAATTAATATTAGTGGTTTAATAATAATATAAGAAATTAATATAAGGGGTGCAATTTTTTGTCAAGTTATTAAAATTAATGAATTTAATCAAGATAAACCTTCTATTACATTAGGAAATCAGAAATGGAATGGAGCTGATCCTCTTTTTAGAATAAGAGCTGAAAAAATTATTATTTCATAAATAAAATTTAGGTTTCTTTTATTAAAATTTAATAAACATAAAATTACAGAAAATAAAAATACAGAAGAGGCTAATGCTTGAGTTAAAAAGTACTTTAATGAGGATTCTGTTGATATTAATTTATTATCTCTTATTAGGGGAATAAAAGCTAATAAATTAATTTCTAAACCTATTCAAGCTCTTAATCAAGAATTAGATAAAATTGAAATTAAAGTTCCTCTAATTAAAATTATTAAAAATATAATTTTTGATGAATTATTAATAATTAAAAAGAAAAGGGGTATCCTTTATAATTGGGGTATGAACCCAATAGCTTAATTTAGCTTATCTTTTTTGGTAATTAATTAATTATATTTTAGTGTAAGATGCACAAAAGTTTTTGATACTTTTAGAAATAGTTTAATTCTATTAAATATATATATAATGAATGTAATATAATTACATAATTTTACCCTATCAAGGTAATCCTTTTTGTCAGGCAATTCATTATAATATATTTTGCATTCAATTTTTTACATATAAAAGTAACAATAATTTTTTTTTTTTTCTTCTTTACAGTTATATTTATAATTAAAAAAAAAAATAAAATTATTTATTTATTTATAATTAATAATTAAAATAAGTAATTTGTATAAAATTATAGATAATTATTTATATTGATAAAAATTTAAGTATATATTTATATATATATATATATATATATATATATATATATATAGATTTAAATTTAATATAATTTTATAAATTATTTTATTTGTAAATAATTATTTATTGCATATATATATATATATATATATATATTTATATATATATATATATATATATATACATATTTATAATTAATATTAAATTATGTATATAAATGTATAAATTTAATAATATATAAATTATATATATATAAATATATAAATAAATATATCAACTAATATTAAATATAAATATAAATATATTAATTTCTTCTGAATTAATATATAAATAATAATTAATAAATATTTAATAGCATGATATTCTTCATTGGATTTAAATTTTTTTTTTAGCTAGATTGATAGATGCCTATTAATTAATTAAACATTTATATATCAATAAATATCTATTGGGTATGGTATATAGACTAAAATTCAATTTTTGAACTCGTCAATATAAAAATTTTTTTGAATGTAAAATATATTATTTTTAAAAATTTTGAAAGAGAAAATTTTTCACTAAAAACTATCTTAAAAAAAAATTATTATTTTTAATTATTTACAATAAAATATATTATAGTATAAAAAATTATTTTAAATATTTAACTAACTATAAAAATTAAATTTTTAAATAAATTTATATAAATAAAAATTTTATTATATGTATATATATATATATATATATATATATATATATATATATATATATATATAGATTTAAATTTAATATAATTTTATAAATTATTTTATTTGTAAATAATTATTTATTGCATATATATATATATATATATATATATATATATATTTATATACATATATATATACATATTTATAATTAATATTAAATTATGTATATAAATGTATAAATTTAATAATATATAAATTATTTATATAAATATATAAATAAATATATCAACTATTATTAAATATAAATATAAATATATTAATTTCTTCTGAATTAATATATAAATAATAATTAATAAATATTTAATAGCATGATATCCTTCATTGGATTTAAATTTTTTTTTAGCTAGATTGATAGATGCCTATTAATTAATTAAACATTTATATATCAATAAATATCTATTGGGTATAGTATATAGACTAAAATTCAATTTTTGAACTCGTCAATATAAAAATTTTTTTGAATGTAAAATATATTATTTTTAAAAATTTTGAAAGAGAAAATTTTTCACTAAAAACTATCTTAAAAAAAAATTATTATTTTTAATTATTTACAATAAAATATATTATAGTATAAAAAATTATTTTAAATATTTAATTAATTATAAAAATTAAATTTGTAAATAAATTTATATAAATAAAAATTTAATTATATGTATATATATATATATATATATATATAGATTTAAATTTAATATAATTTTATAAATTATTTTATTTGTAAATAATTATTTATTGCATATATATATATATATATATATATATATATATATATATATATATATATATATATATATATTTATATATATATATATATATATATATATATATACATATTTATAATTAATATTAAATTATGTATATAAATGTATAAATTTAATAATATATAAATTATTTATATAAATATATAAATAAATATATCAACTATTATTAAATATAAATATAAATATATTAATTTCTTCTGAATTAATATATAAATAATAATTAATAAATATTTAATAGCATGATATCCTTCATTGGATTTAAATTTTTTTTTAGCTAGATTGATAGATGCCTATTAATTAATTAAACATTTATATATCAATAAATATCTATTGGGTATAGTATATAGACTAAAATTCAATTTTTGAACTCGTCAATATAAAAATTTTTTTGAATGTAAAATATATTATTTTTAAAAATTTTGAAAGAGAAAATTTTTCACTAAAAACTATCTTAAAAAAAATTATTATTTTTAATTATTTACAATAAAATATATTATAGCATAAAAAATTATTTTAAATATTTAATTAATTATAAAAATTAAATTTTTAAATAAATTTATATAAATAAAAATTTAATTATATGTATATATATATATATATATATATATATATATATATATATATATATATATATATATATAGATTTAAATTTAATATAATTTTATAAATTATTTTATTTGTAAATAATTATTTATTGCATATATATATATATATATATATATATTTATATATATATATATATACATATTTATAATTAATATTAAATTATGTATATAAATGTATAAATTTAATAATATATAAATTATTTATATAAATATATAAATAAATATATCAACTATTATTAAATATAAATATAAATATATTAATTTCTTCTGAATTAATATATAAATAATAATTAATAAATATTTAATAGCATGATATCCTTCATTGGATTTAAATTTTTTTTTTAGCTAGATTGATAGATGCCTATTAATTAATTAAACATTTATATATCAATAAATATCTATTGGGTATAGTATATAGACTAAAATTCAATTTTTGAACTCGTCAATATAAAAATTTTTTTGAATGTAAAATATATTATTTTTAAAAATTTTGAAAGAGAAAATTTTTCACTAAAAACTATCTATAAAAAAATTATTATTTTTAATTATTTACAATAAAATATATTATAGTATAAAAAATTATTTTAAATATTTAATTAATTATAAAAATTAAATTTCTAAATAAATTTATATAAATAAAAATTTAATTATATGTATATATATATATATATATATATATATATATATAGATTTAAATTTAATATAATTTTATAAAGTATTTTATTTGTAAATAATTATTTATTGCATATATATATATATATATATATATATATATATATATATATATATATATATATATATATATGCATACCGCAGAATATATATATGCATAATGCAGAATTCATAGAAATCGATTTATATATCCCGATATTTTTTCACTAAATCCTTTTCAAATCGGTTTAAAGTTAATTCTTATATTTAACGCATATTTCGAGGACAGTTTTCAAGCTTGCGCATATTATGAGGACATGTCCCCATACTATACGCAATATAGAAGTAAAAATTTATTGCCAGATGTTTTGTAAATTTTACAAATTTTTGTTGCCGCCGTCAATTTTTGCAGCCAGGTTTGTATGTGTTTGTTCAGTAATGCCAACGTGTTTTATAAAAAAAACCATAGCGATTATGAAATTGTATTATATATTTATTATGTATATTTATATATTTATTATTCTATATAATAATTATTGTTATTTGATCTTTTTTAATATTTGTTAGTAGTTTATTATTAAGCACTAGGTCATTATTTAACAAAAAATTATGATGCCAACCAATGGTTTAGCGAAGTATTGAAAACTAATTAAAAAATAAAGTTTTAAAATTTTTTATTAAATAATGACCTAGTGCTTAATAATAAACTACTAAAAAATATTAAAAAAGGTCAAATAACTATAATTATTATATATAATAATTAATATATTTTATTATGAAATATTGGTTACAATTTACCATGTATAGTATCTACATTTTTGCTTTCTTCACTTTAATTCTATAAAATGATAATTAAATGTGTGCTAATCTTTTTTTATAAAATGGTCTTTTTAAATAAATTTTAAATATAAAAAATAATTTCCTAAAAAGCTTTCCATAGGAAAGCGAAATATCGAAATAAATCGTTAAAATTTATTTAAAAAGACCATTTTATTAAAAAAAAGATTAGTACACATTTAATAAAAATAAAAAAGGTCAAATAAAACTGAAAATAATAAAATGATAATATTATAATATTTTTAATATATTCTGTGAAAAATGTGAATTTTCTAAACGCTGTATCGTCTCATCATTTATAACTAATTCAGCTTAATTAAAATATCGTTATTCTAAACTCAATGATTTCAATGAAATGTAGCACAAGAAAATCGATGGCTAAGAATATGAAAAAACGATATATTCAACCGGTAACAAGCAATTCAATTGGTGATTTATGATAAGATAAATTTTGAACTGATTGAATTTTCAAATTACCAAACAAATGAATGTTTTTTAAAAAAGTAGCATAGTGTAGTTTATCGCATTATTTAAATACACGGTACAAATTACTCTAAAATTTGTTCTTAAAAATGGGTTTTTACCAACTTTTTAAAATATCTTTAATGCTATTAGTTTATGATGTTTACATTAGAAATAACTTGTGAAAAGTAATAACTTTCGCTGTGATAAAACAAAGGTATATTTTCAAGTTTTGGGCAAAAAGGGATTTGTAAATACCTTTAAATACTGTCTAACACTGATATACGTATACAGTCATAACGATAGCAATAAAATAAAAGTTGCTTAAGTTTGGATTTGACTTACTTAATATATATTTAAAACAATAGAAAACATAAATGATTTTTTAATTCTGAAATTAATAAATGGTAAAGAATTCACTTATTTTGTACATATATGGAAACATTTTGAATTACTTAAAGAAGTCGTAATTCACATTCTTCTTTCGACATTAAAAAGTTATATAATTGGAACTGAATGCCACAAAAAACCAATCCTTATATTAATGGGATTTTAGTTCATATTTCATTAATTCTTTAAATTATTTCCTTGTTAATAAAAAATATTTGCATACATAAAAAACTGGCTTGATTAATATTTTATTATGCTGTAATGGATTTTAGTAAAACGTTAGCTATTATACATATGTACAAAATTTCAATATCGACGCAGCGACTCTAATGTAAGCCATGCACGTTGCGACCTGTTGGTAATCAAGTGAGGGTCTTGTGTACAAATTATATAACTCGCGTACAATCACACACAGAACAACTTTATTTTATAAAGAAGTCATTGAACCAAAGATATTGTCGAATATTATTGTGAATGTTTTTGTTTTTATAATATTCATTTCTGCAGTTCCACAATTCAGGCCTCCATTTTTAAAACTCTATAAAAGTACGCATTTCATTTTAACTTTACATTTTTCTTAATATATTTAATTTTTATTAATAAATTTAAAAACAAAATTGATTTTGTGAACGCAAAAAGTTTAATTAATTAGCGTAAATAATATCAATTGGTTTTTTTGGGTATTTAAAAAAGTTAAAAGTTGTCAACACTATTAGATCAAATCTGCAACCATGTTACAAACACTAATAGTAGATATGCATTGTCTGCAAAGGTTAAAATAAGGGATGATTTCTACTACGATCAGTGTTACCATTTAGTGTTTTTATTTGTTCAAATAAAGTAAATTTTTTTCTTCTTGAAAAGTCATCTTAATTGTAAAGATATATTTTATTTATATTAAACTGAACTAAATGACATGCAAATGACAATCAAATACAGTTTACTACATCGTAATATAAAACATGTACATATGTGTATAAGCTAAAAAATAAATAAATTTTAATGGTTACATTACATTGAAAATTGGGATTCATTCTTATTTGTACATATTTATTTATTATTATTTTTGATTTATGCGAATATTGTTCCTACGTTTTTAAAACTATTAAAAATAACAACCTTTTAACTTGCTATAAAAACTTATTACATCTTTTTGAAATCTCAATAACTTACAGCACTATAGGCAACAATGGCTGTTTTTGTTATTTGCAGAAATAGCAATCTTGTCAAATTAATTTTTAATATAAAGAAAAATCAGAAGCACTAAATTGTGTATTGTAAGATCTGCAGAAGAAAAACATTAATGAACATGATAACATGAAAAACTCTTTGATAAAAAATTATTAAATATACATATTACGTTAAAAATAGTTAAAAGAAAATGCCACTAATAAGAATAAGGTCAGTTTACTGGCAGAGCTCAAAAGTAGCTAGCTATTGGATTTTGAAGCAAAAAAAATTAAAATAACAAACTCTCATAATTCATCTGATCTCTAAAATTCAACAATTATTTATATTTATTTGACATGTTTTGCTTAAAAATCTATTTTTTAATTTTTGAACTTTGACAGTAAACTTAACTTAAACCAAGCGATATCTTGCAATTTATATCCGCTGAGATTTGTCACACTAAATTTCGAATTTTTTAAACAACAAATTCAAATAATAAAATTTAAGTTTGCCTACTACATTTTTTTTTAATTAATGAAGTTTTTATAACAAAATCGTAGTCGTTACTTCAAAGTTCAAGAACATATACATATATATCAATAGTTATAATTGATTTTATACTTTGTAAGTAAAATTAAAAATTATTATTAACTTCTCATGTTTAAGACTTATACAAATAATTTTTTTTAAATTCGATTCGTTTAGTGTTTCCAAAAATGCATTAAAAAATCAAACATATTGATAGGTATAAAACTCTGGTTACAGGTAATATTTGAAAAGTGAAAATTTTAATGGGGGAAGATGTTATTGGTGATAACATAGTGGAAAAAATTCTTGTATAAAAATATAGTATAAAACACAAAACTAAAAAGGTTTTTAGTTTTGTTGAAAAGGGTATCTCAGCATTTATTGTGGTATAATATAACATTGACTTTGTTGTTATTGAGGAAATCAGAAACTTAACATAATTTTGAAAAATATATTTCTACTTTTCGGCAATCGAACATAATTTTTTTCGCCTTTCCATAATCTAATAAATCAAAAAATTTTATTATCAGATATAAATTTTTGAAGACGTTGCTTTGTATTTTGTCAAACTTCTTTTTTCCTAGTTTTGCTTACTTTTATGAGAACATATTTTTAACCGCTCTGTCTTAAAAAGTTTTTTGATATAAGCCAAGTCAACAAAAGTTGAGAATTAAAGAAGCTATATCCTTCATTAACTAAAAGTGAAAGTTATTTTGAAAAATAATTAAGAGTGCTGTGTTCTTATATATATATACCTTTCACAATCAGGAATTTTACAACAAAGTTTTGTTATTCCAATTGTCTTCCCAAAAAAATTTTTACACGAAAATTCTTACCGATCACAGGAAATATTGTTTTTAATATAACAAATCTCTCTCCCTAAATTGTTTTCGAGATATATGACTCTGTGCGCTCAAACTCAAAAGATATTTCACGAGTAACCAATACCATGAACCACTGAGCGAAGTTTCAAAAGTCCAGTTATTATATTTTTTGATACATTGAACTTTTAAATAAAGTTCCTATTGGCGAAGAGTATTAGGTATAAAAATCGAGTAGGCTTTGCCTTCTCATGCATGTTTTAAGAACGTTTATTGTGCAGGCAAGACCACATTAACATATACTTTTTGATTATTATTTTTATTTTTATTCGACCTTTTTTAATTTAATTAAATATGTACAACCTTCTTCAGGAAAATTAAATTTTAATAATTAAAATTTTAATTTTCCTGGAGAAGCTTTCCAGAGGAAAGCGAAATATCGAAAAAATAAATCGTTAAAATTTAATTAAAAAGACCGTTTAAAAGATTAGTACATATTTAATCATACACTTTTTGTGTATGTTTCGAAAACTTATATGTTGATTTAATTACATATGTTAAAATTTTTCCTATATTATTATAAAAAAACAACAATTTCTAAAACTAAAAGCTTCATCAAAAATGTGTTGCATTATTACAAAAATAATTTCATTCCACAGAGAAACACGCAATTTTATTTTAACTATATAATAACATAATAACGTTTTTGTAAAGTGTAGTATGGCAGCACAGTAGCAATACCTTATAAGTAAATTTGCCTTGGCAAATGCAAAAGTGTGCGTGTATTAGTGATAATTCGTGAATGAATTGCTATTGTGATGACAGCATTGTCCAATGTAAAAATGGGGTTTCCCTAAAGATGGCTATGATTTCAAGGCAAATCAATGCTATGAATGTTATATAGTTTAAAAAATAGATACAAAATTGAGAGATGCCAATTGTTTCAAAGATTTTAGGAGTTTAAAAAAAAGCACTGAAATTATTTCAGCCATGAATAAATTAAAGCCACAAAATAAAATTTAATTAGTAATTATCTACTATATAAATTCGAAGTTCTATCAATAATAAAGAGTTGTTTGAATATACATAGTTTATTTTCCTTGTTAACCACTCAAATATTGATTGTCTTAAAGTAAGTTTAAATACACTAATTATATAAGTTTATTATCCATATAAAGTAATTAACATCGCAAGCAATCAATAACTAAAAGTTGCTTTCAATTGTTACTGGAAATAACGAGTAATAAAGGAAATTGATTCATTATTTCTTTTTATTCATAATCAGTTTTAGATTACATCAACATTTTCTTGTTCAATAATATAAGTATGTACATATATACTAAATGAATTTTGTGTGTTTAATATTTTATTTAAAATATATGCTTTTGCATTTTCTAAACCTCAAAAGTTAACTTCGAAATAGTATACAGATATCTAAAATTCAGAATATCATATCGATTTTTTCATTTTTATTCCATTCCGAATACGGAATAGACACATAAGTTTTATTAACTCGGATATTGGAATTTTTATATAAAATCTTCGAAAAAAAATTTTGAAGTCTCACTAAAAATATATTTAATATTTTTTTAGCAGTTTATTATTAATCACTAGGTCATTATATAATAAAAAATTTTTCAAAAAAACTTCATTTTTTATTATTTTTCAATATTTCGCCAAACCATTGTTTCACATCATCAGGATAAACAAAAAGAAGAATGTATTAAAAAATATTGAAAAATAATAAAACAAAGTTTTTTTCTTTTGAAATTTTTTATTAAATAACGACATAGTGCTTAATAAAAAACTACTAAAAATATTAAAAAGGTCAAATAACTATAATTATTATATATTTAGTAGTAATATTTTTTAATTTTTCTGCGTTTGTCTGATAATATTTTTAATGGATTAATAACCTTTTATGTTCGGAGCAATTTAATGATTCCGTAAATCATTTATCGCAAACTTTAGTACTTTTTCCGAATTCACTGCAATTTTACTGAAGGGTACACCAGAATTAAGAAATCATTCTAAAACCAAGTCGACTTAAAACTTGTTTGTTAATGGCAGATATTTTTTTGATGCAACCAAATATGTCTAGCATTTTTACTTACTTGTTTGGAAAAAAATTGAATTATGTAATGCACAGTATATACATACATCTAAATGTGTGGGATTAGAATGCAAACTTTTTCCATATCTAAACAAATGCCCCTAAAAATACATGATATTTTTTGGTTGCACTGCAGTTAACCATAGTTAACCTCCAGAATTAATTTAATAATACTTTTATGTATTTCAATACACTATGAATTTTATATAAAAATCATGGGTCGTACAATGAATAGATTTTTCATTTGGAAAATTCTATAAAATAAATAAAAAAATAAAGGTGTATGTAGTGGAAAACAACTTGTAAATTTGTTTCCTCAAAAGTTTCCTATATGTAGTTACATACTTATATGTATTACCTTTTAATATTTATTGCTGGTGTATAAATCGATTCGATTTTTAAATCTATTCGATTTTCACCAAATAACCATTTTATTATTAATTTTTTGATGAATTTCAATTAAATTCAAGAATCACACACAATCCTCTTTTTACACCTTTTCAGAAATCAGACCATAAAAATTTTAGCTAAATAGAGAAATTATTACGGCTAAACACTTTTTAACTAACTCCAATTAGAGTTAACTTAAGAATTTATTGCACAAACATTGACACAAATTTCTCATTCATAACAATACATTTTTTAATGGCACGATTGTGAATAGTACGTTTTGCGGCATGAAGTTAAACACCTTTTTCAATTCAATATTTATATACATATGTATATTAGATAAAAAATTCATATTGTATTTTTATAGACTAGTATGTATATTTCTCTGACAGCGTATCCCTACCCTGATACCAAAAAAAAATTGTAGAAAAATTTTTTGAAAATTACGCTGAGATGGAAAAATATATGTATACACATATATTTTTATATGTATACACATATATTTTTATGTATACACATATATTTTTCCATCTCAGCAGTGTTTGATCAAATATGTGTTAAAAGAGTGTTAGGTGTAATCGCAAAAAAAATCAATATCATCAACAGTTCTGTTTTCTTGCAGAAGTGTTTCTGCAAAGATATAAAAACATATATTGCAAAAAAGGCGCATTTATTAGTACAAAGTCTTTATTATGCCAATTTGTAACGGCGTCAAAAGACAAAAAAAAACGTTATTTTTCACAAACTTTTAGCATAAGTATGGCAACACAAAAACTAATGAAAATTTTTTAAAATCAATTTATATCGCATTTACTAGGTGTATATAGAGAAACGCGTATTAAATTTATATTATATATATATTAACAAATCAATAGACGGTGCAATTGGAAAATGCTAAAAAAATGTCCCCAAAGTAACATGTCCTCAAACTATGCGGAAGGCATATAAAATTTCGAGGACTGTCCTCAAAGTATGCAAATGTCCTCAAACTATGCGATGGCTTGAAAAACTGTCCTCAAAGCATGCGGTATGCATATATATATTTATATATATATATATATATACGTTTTTATAATTAATATTAAATTATGTATATAAATGTATAAATTTAATAATATATAATTTATTTATATAAATATATAAATAAATATATCAACTATTATTAAATATAAATATAAATATATTAATTTCTTCTGAATTAATATATAAATAATAATTAATAAATATTTAATAGCATGATATCCTTCATTGGATTTAAATTTTTTTTAGCTAGATTGATAGATGCCTATTAATTAATTAAACATTTATATATCAATAAATATCTATTGGGTATAGTATATAGACTAAAATTCAATTTTTGAACTCGTCAATATAAAAATTTTTTTGAATGTAAAATATATTATTTTTAAAAATTTTGAAAGAGAAAATTTTTCACTAAAAACTATCTTAAAAAAAAAATTATTATTTTTAATTATTTACAATAAAATATATTATAGTATAAAAAATTATTTTAAATATTTAATTAATTATAAAAATTAAATTTTTAAATAAATTTATATAAATAAAAATTTAATTATATGTATATATATATATATATATATATATATATATAATTATTATTTAATAAAATATAAATGTATTTTTTTTAATTAATAGATAAATAATAATTAATAAATATTTAATAATATAATATTTAAAAAAAAAAAAAAAAAAAATTATTATATTATTTACTAAATTTAATTATTATTTAAATAAATAATAAAAATTTAAATTTTTTTTTTATTATTTTAATTTAATGTATAAATATTATTAGGGGTAATATAAATAATGTGAGTATTACCGCACCAGGCTACAAACTCTCGAAATATATAAAGACAATATTAAAAGACACCTGGGATATAGGCATACAATAGCCAACACTACAGAACTGATCGATAAACTGGAGAATGTGAAGATTACGGAGAAGACAAAAACTGGTCTCTTTTGACGTAAAGCACACACAGCACAAAGGAAGGAGACTAAATGTATTAGAAAACATGGAAATATACAAAGTTGTAATAAAGTTTACTGCCCCTAAAATTGAAGAGATTCCAGCTAAATGAAGGGAAAAAATAGCTAAATCAATAGAAGCTCCTCTATGAGCAATATTAGATGATAAAGGTGGGTATACTGTTCATCCTGTTCCAGCTCCATTTTCAACTATTCTACTTGTTAATAAAAGAATTAATGCTGGAGGTAATAATCAAAAACTTATATTATTTATTCGTGGGAATGCTATATCTGGTGCTCCTAGTATTAATGGAACTAATCAATTTCCAAATCCTCCAATTATAATAGGTATAACTATAAAGAAAATTATAATAAATGCATGAGCTGTTACAGTTACATTATAAATTTGATCATCTCCAATTAAAGAACCTGGATAACCTAATTCAGTTCGAATAAGAATTCTTAATGAAGTTCCTACTATTCCAGATCAAATACCAAAAATAAAATATAAAGTTCCAATATCTTTATGATTTGTTGAAAATAATCATTGTTGCGATTATGTGATTAAATGGCTGAATTTAGGCAATAAATTGTAAATTTATTTATGAGAATTATTCTCTTTAATCAAAGCTTTATAGTCAATAATGATATTAGACTGCAATTCTAAAGGAGTAATAATACTAAGGCTTGTTTATAAACAAGATTTAAAAGATTATTCTTATATTTATAGCTTTGAAGGCTATTAGTTTATTTAACTTAAAACCTTAAAATATAAAATTTAAGGAATAAATTAAAAATAATCTTGTTGAAGAAAAAAAAGAACAAATTATAATTATTTTTATATTAATTGAATTATATAAAGAATTAATTAATCAATTATTTTCATAATAATTTAGTATAAAAGTTGTATAACATAATCGTAAATAAAAAAATAATGTAATTAATGTTATTAATACTATAAATATTATTAAAAAAATTTGATTATTTATTGATAATGATTGAATAATTAATCATTTAGGTAAGAATCCTAAAAATGGGGGTAATCCTCCTAAGGATAATAAATTAATAAAAATAAAATATTTCAAAGTTTTTGAATTAAATGATAGTGAAAATAATTGATTTAAATGATAAATTTTAAATATTTTAAATATTAAAATTATTGAAAATGTTAAAAATGAATAAAATAAAAAATAAATTATTCACATTGAATTTCTATTATATATAGCAGATAATATTCAACCTAAATGATTAATTGATGAATAGGCTATTAATTTTTGAATAGAAGTTTGATTTAATCCTCCTAATGCACCAATTAAACTAGATAAAATGATTCTAATTAATATTAGTGGTTTAATAATAATATAAGAAATTAATATAAGGGGTGCAATTTTTTGTCAAGTTATTAAAATTAATGAATTTAATCAAGATAAACCTTCTATTACATTAGGAAATCAGAAATGAAATGGAGCTGATCCTCTTTTTAGAATAAGAGCTGAAAAAATTATTATTTCATAAATAAAATTTAGGTTTCTTTTATTAAAATTTAATAAACATAAAATTACAGAAAATAAAAATACAGAAGAGGCTAATGCTTGAGTTAAAAAGTACTTTAATGAGGATTCTGTTGATATTAATTTATTATCTCTTATTAGGGGAATAAAAGCTAATAAATTAATTTCTAAACCTATTCAAGCTCTTAATCAAGAATTAGATGAAATTGAAATTAAAGTTCCTCTAATTAAAATTATTAAAAATATAATTTTTGATGAATTATTAAAAATTAAAAAGAAAAGGGGTATCTTTTATAATTGGGGTATGAACCCAATATCTTAATTTAGCTTATTTTTTTGGTAATTAAGTAATTATATTTTAGTGTAAGATGCACAAAAGTTTTTGATACTTTTAGAAATAGTTTAATTCTATTAAATATATATATATAATGAATGTAATATAATTACATAATTTTACCCTATCAAGGTAATCCTTTTTGTCAGGCAATTCATTATAATATATTTTGCATTCAATTTTTTACATATAAAAGTAACAATAATTTTTTTTTTTCTTCTTTACAGTTATATTTATAATTAAAAAAAAATAAAATTATTTATTTATTTATAATTAATAATTAAAATAAGTAATTTGTATAAAATTATAGATAATTATTTATATTGATAAAAATTTAAGTATATATTTATATATATATATATATATATATATATATAGATTTAAATTTAATATAATTTTATAAATTATTTTATTTGTAAATAATTATTTATTGCATATATATATATATATATATATATATATATATATATATATATATATTTATATATATATATGTATACATATTTATAATTAATATTAAATTATGTATATAAATGTATAAATTTAATAATATATAAATTATATATATATAAATATATAAATAAATATATCAACTATTATTAAATATAAATATAAATATATTAATTTCTTCTGAATTAATATATAAATAATAATTAATAAATATTTAATAGCATGATATTCTTCATTGGATTTAAATTTTTTTTTAGCTAGATTGATAGATGCCTATTAATTAATTAAACATTTATATATCAATAAATATCTATTGGGTATGGTATATAGACTAAAATTCAATTTTTGAACTCGTCAATATAAAAATTTTTTTGAATGTAAAATATATTATTTTTAAAAATTTTGAAAGAGAAAATTTTTCACTAAAAACTATCTTAAAAAAAAATTATTATTTTTAATTATTTACAATAAAATATATTATAGTATAAAAAATTATTTTAAATATTTAACTAATTATAAAAATTAAATTTTTAAATAAATTTATATAAATAAAAATTTTATTATATGTATATATATATATATATATATATATATATATATATATATATATATATATATATATATATATATATATATATAGATTTAAATTTAATATAATTTTATAAATTTTTTTATTTGTAAATAATTATTTATTGCATATATATATATATATATATATATATATATTTATATATATATATATATACATATTATAATTAATATTAAATTATGTATATAAATGTATAAATTTTATAATATATAAATTATTTATATAAATATATAAATAAATATATCAACTATTATTAAATATAAATATAAATATATTAATTTCTTCTGAATTAATATATAAATAATAATTAATAAATATTTAATAGCATGATATCCTTCATTGGATTTAAATTTTTTTTTAGCTAGATTGCTAGATGCCTATTAATTAATTAAACATTTATATATCAATAAATATCTATTGGGTATAGTATATAGACTAAAATTCAATTTTTGAACTCGTCAATATAAAAATTTTTTTGAATGTAAAATATATTATTTTTAAAAATTTTGAAAGAGAAAATTTTTCACTAAAAACTATCTTAAAAAAAAATTATTATTTTTAATTATTTACAATTAAATATATTATAGTATAAAAAATTATTTTAAATATTTAATTAATTATAAAAATTAAATTTTTAAATAAATTTATATAAATAAAAATTTAATTATATGTATATATATATATATATATATATATATATATATATATATATATATATATATATATATATAGATTTAAATTTAATATAATTTTATAAATTATTTTATTTGTAAATAATTATTTATTGCATATATATATATATATATATATATATATATATATATATATATATATATATATATATATATATTTATATATATATATATACATATTTATAATTAATATTAAATTATGTATATAAATGTATAAATTTAATAATATATAAATTATTTATATAAATATATAAATAAATATATCAACTATTATTAAATATAAATATAAATATATTAATTTCTTCTGAATTAATATATAAATAATAATTAATAAATATTTAATAGCATGATATCCTTCATTGGATTTAAATTTTTTTTTTAGCTAGATTGATAGATGCCTATTAATTAATTAAACATTTATATATCAATAAATATCTATTGGGTATAGTATATAGACTAAAATTCAATTTTTGAACTCGTCAATATAAAAATTTTTTTGAATGTAAAATATATTATTTTTAAAAATTTTGAAAGAGAAAATTTTTCACTAAAAACTATCTATAAAAAAATTATTATTTTTAATTATTTACAATAAAATATATTATAGTATAAAAAATTATTTTAAATATTTAATTAATTATAAAAATTAAATTTTTAAATAAATTTATATAAATAAAAATTTAATTAGATGTATATGTATATATATATATATATATATATATATATATATATATATATATATATATATATATATATATATATATATATATATTTATATATATATATATATATATATATATATATATATATATAGATTTAAATTTAATATAATTTTATAAATTATTTTATTTGTAAATAATTATTTATTGCATATATATATATATATATATATATATATATATATATATATTTATATATATATATATACGTATTTATAATTAATATTAAATTATGTATATAAATGTATAAATTTAATAATATATAAATTATTTATATAAATATATAAATAAATATATCAACTATTATTAAATATAAATATAAATATATTAATTTCTTCTGAATTAATATATAAATAATAATTAATAAATATTTAATAGCATGATATCCTTCATTGGATTTAAATTTTTTTTAGCTAGATTGATAGATGCCTATTAATTAATTAAACATTTATATATCAATAAATATCTATTGGGTATAGTATATAGACTAAAATTCAATTTTTGAACTCGTCAATATAAAAATTTTTTTGAATGTAAAATATATTATTTTTAAAAATTTTGAAAGAGAAAATTTTTCACTAAAAACTATCTTAAAAAAAAAATTATTATTTTTAATTATTTACAATAAAATATATTATAGTATAAAAAATTATTTTAAATATTTAATTAATTATAAAAATTAAATTTTTAAATAAATTTATATAAATAAAAATTTAATTATATGTATATATATATATATATATATATATATATATATAATTATTATTTAATAAAATATAAATGTATTTTTTTTAATTAATAGATAAATAATAATTAATAAATATTTAATAATATAATATTTAAAAAAAAAAAAAAAAATTATTATATTATTTACTAAATTTAATTATTATTTAAATAAATAATAAAAATTTAAATTTTTTTTTTATTATTTTAATTTAATGTATAAATATTATTAGGGGTAATATAAATAATGTGAGTATTTACCAATTTATAATTATTATTATTATTTAATATAATATATAAATATTTTAATTTATTATTATTTACTAAATTTAATTATTAGTTAAATAAATAATAAAAATTTAAATTTCTTTTATTATTTTATTTTAATGTATAAATATTATTAGGGGTAATATAAATAATGTGAGTATCTACCAATTTATAATTATTATTATTATTTAATATAATATATAAATATTTTAATTTATTATAATTTACTAAATTTATTTATTATTTAAATAAATAATAAAAATTTAATTTTTTTTTTACTATTTTAATTTAATGTATAAATATTATTAGGGGTAATATAAATAATGTGAGTATTTACCAATTTATAATTATTATTATTATTTAATATAATGTATAAATATTTTAATTTATTATAATTTACTAAATTTATTTATTATTTATATAAATAATAAAAATTTAATTTTTTTTTTATTATTTTAATTTAATGTATAAATATTATTAGGGGTAATATAAATAATGTGAGTATTTACCAATTTATAATTATTATTATTTAATATAATAGATTAATATTTTTATTTATTATAATTTACTAAATTTATTTATTATTTAAATAAATAATAAAAATTTAATTTTTTTTTTTATTATTTTAATTTAATGTATAAATATTATTAGGGGTAATATAAACAATGTGAGTATTTACCAATTTATAATTATTATTTAATATAATAGATAAATATTTTTATTTACTATAATTTACTAAATTTATTTATTATTTAATTAAATAATAAAAATTTAAAAATTTTTTTATTATTTTAATTTAATGTATAAATATTATTAGGGGGTAATATAAATAATGTGAGTATTTACCAATTTATAATTATTATTATTTAATATAATAGATAAATATTTTTATTTATTATAATTTACTAAATTTATTTATTATTTAAATAAATAATAAAAATTTAAAAAAATTTTTTTTTTATTATTTTAATTTAATGTATAAATATTATTAGGGGTAATATAAATAATGTGAGTATTTACCAATTTATAATTATTATTATTATTTAATATAATATATAAATATTTTAATTTATTATAATTTACTAAATTTATTTATTATTTAAATAAATAATAAAAATTTAATTTTTTTTTTACTATTTTAATTTAATGTATAAATATTATTAGGGGTAATATAAATAATGTGAGTATTTACCAATTTATAATTATTATTATTATTTAATATAATGTATAAATATTTTAATTTATTATAATTTACTAAATTTATTTATTATTTAAATAAATAATAAAAATTTAATTTTTTTTTTATTATTTTAATTTAATGTATAAATATTATTAGGGGTAATATAAATAATGTGAGTATTTACCAATTTATAATTATTATTATTATTTAATATAATATATAAATATTTTAATTTATTATTATTTACTAAATTTAATTATTATTTAAATAAATAATAAAAATTTAAATTTTTTTTATTATATTAATTTAATGTATAAATATTATTAGGGGTAATATAAATAATGTGAGTATTTACCAATTTATAATTATTATTATTATTAAATATAATATATAAATATTTTAATTTATTATAATTTACTAAATTTATTTATTATTTAAATAAATAATAAAAATTTAATTTTTTTTTTACTATTTTAATTTAATGTATAAATATTATTAGGGGATAATATAAATAATGTGAGTATTTACCAATTTATAATTATTATTATTATTTAATATAATGTATAAATATTTTAATTTATTATAATTTACTAAATTTATTTATTATTTAAATAAATAATAAAAATTTAATTTTTTTTTTTTTATTTTAATTTAATGTATAAATATTATTAGGGGTAATATAAATAATGTGAGTATTTACCAATTTATAATTATTATTATTTAATATAATAGATTAATATTTTTATTTATTATAATTTACTAAATTTATTTATTATTTAAATAAATAATAAAAATTTAATTTTTTTTTTATTATTTTAATTTAATGTATAAATATTATTAGGGGTAATATAAACAATGTGAGTATTTACCAATTTATAATTATTATTTAATATAATAGATAAATATTTTTATTTACTATAATTTACTAAATTTATTTATTATTTAATTAAATAATAAAAATTTAAAAATTTTTTTATTATTTTAATTTAATGTATAAATATTATTAGGGGGTAATATAAATAATGTGAGTATTTACCAATTTATAATTATTATTATTTAATATAATAGATAAATATTTTTATTTATTATAATTTACTAAATTTATTTATTATTTAAATAAATAATAAAAATTTAAAAAATTTTTTTTTTATTATTTTAATTTAATGTATAAATATTATTAGGGGATAATATAAATAATGTGAATATTTACTAATTTATAATTATTATTATTTAATATAATAGATAAATATTTTAATTTATTATAATTTACTAAATTTATTTATTATTTAAATAAATAATAAAAATTTAATTTTTTTTTATTATTTTAATTTAATGTATAAATATTATTAGGGGTAATATAAATAATGTGAGTATTTACCAATTTATAATTATTATTATTATTTAACTTAATAGATAAATATTTTGATTATTATAATTTTCTAAATTTATTTATTATTTAAATAAATAAAAAAAATTTAATTTTTTTTATTATTTTAATATATATATATATATATATATATATATATATATATATATATATATATATATATGTATATATATACTAATTATACTTATTAATAAAATAATAATTTATAAAAAAAAAAAAATTTTTATAAAATTTTATATTTATAAAGTTTTATTTTGGCTTAAAAATTTATTTTTAATTTCATTTATATGTAAATTTTTGTATGAAATTTAATTTGTTTAAATAAAAAATTAATTAATTATATTCGCAATAATTAGTATTATTAATTAAAGAAGTTTAGAAATAGTAATATTAAAGAGTATTAACTAAATTTGTGCCAGCAGTTGCGGTTATACTGATAATGCAAATAAATTTTTTTTAATTAGGTTAAATTGATTATTTATAAAATAATTAATAAATTTATTAGGTAAAATTTTAAATTTATAAAAATATTATTTTTTATTTTTTGAAGCTTAAAAATTTTTTGAAAAAACTAGGATTAGATACCCTATTATTAAAAATGTAATTTTTAAAATTTAAGGTAGTAATAGATATGTTCTTGAAACTTAAAAAATTTGGCGGTATTTTAGTCTATTCGGAGGAACTTGTTTTGTAATTGATAATCCACATTGTACCTTACTTAGATTTGTTATCAGTTTATATACCGTCGTTATTAGAAAATTTTATAAGAATGTTAATTTTCAAAATTTTTTATAAGAAAATATATCAGATCAAGGTGTAGCTAATATTTAAGAAAAAATGAGTTACAATAAAATTATTTATACGGATATAAATTTGAAATTTTTATAAAAGGTGGATTTGATGGTAAAATTATAAAGATTAATAATTTGATTTTAGCTCTAAAATATGCACATATTGCCCGTCGCTCTTATTATTAAAGTAAGATAAGTCGTAACATAGTAGATGTACTGGAAAGTATATCTAGAATGCAATTTAAAGCTTATTAAGTAAAGTATTTCATTTACATTGAAAAGATATTTGTGCAAATCAATTTTAATTGATTAAATTTTATTTATTAATTTTTAAAAAAAAAAATTTTTTTATTAAAAAAAATTATAAAAAGTTTTGTTTTAGTATTTTTTAAAGAAAAAATAATATTTATTATAGTTTAATAGTATTGTAAAAGAAAATTGAAATAATTTGAAAAATTTTTATAATAAAAGAAAATTTAGTTTATTGTACCTTGTGTATCAGGGTTTATTAAAAAGATATTAATTAATTAATTTTCTCGATTTTAAAAGAGTTAATATATTATTTAAGTTAATGTAATAAAATTATTTATAATAATATATTGGAAATGAAATGTTATTCGTTTTTAAAGGTATCTAATTCTTTAAGAAATAAATTTAATTTAAAAATTTTATATTATTTAATTTAATAAATTAATTAAATAATTATTTAATTTTAATATTTTATGGGATAAGCTATAAAATAAATTTTTAAAAATTTTAAGTATATATTAATAAATATAAGCTTAAAAATAGTTATTATTAATAAAAGTGTTATAATTTATTTTATAATTATTATTATTTATTTTATTTTAAATATTTATTAAAGTATTTATTTTAACAGAATTAATAAAAAAATAATGATAAAATTAGTATATAAAGATTTATATAAATAATATTTAATTGATAGGTTTTTATAAAGAATTCGGCAAAAATAATATTCGCCTGTTTAACAAAAACATGTCTTTTTGAATAAATAAAAAGTTTAACCTGCCCACTGAATTATTTAAATGGCCGCAGTATTTTGACTGTGCAAAGGTAGCATAATCATTAGTCTTTTAATTGAAGGCTGGAATGAATGGTTGGACGAAATATTAACTGTTTCATAAAAATTTTTATTAGAATTTTAATTTTTAGTTAAAAAGCTAAAATTTATTTAAAAGACGAGAAGACCCTATAAATCTTTATATTTATAATATTATAGTTTATTAGTTAATTTTTATTATAATAATTAAAAATATTTTATTGGGGTGATATTAAAATTTAATGAACTTTTATTTTTTAAGTGTCATTTATTTATGAATAATTGATCCATTATTAGTGATTAAAAGAATAAGTTACTTTAGGGATAACAGCGTAATTTTTTTGAAGAGTTCATATCGATAAAAAAGATTGCGACCTCGATGTTGGATTAAGATATAATTTTAGGTGTAGAAGCTTAGATTTTTAGTCTGTTCGACTTTTAAATTCTTACATGATCTGAGTTCAAACCGGTGTAAACCAGGTTGGTTTCTATCTTTAAAACATTAAAATATTTCAGTACGAAAGGACCTAATATTTGATAAATTATATTAATAAATTATGAATATAATTAATAAATAAGCTATTTTGGCAGATTAGTGCAATAAATTTAGAATTTATTTATGTAATTTTTACAAATAGTACTTGTTTTTAAAAGAAAATTTATTATTTATTATTGGAATGCTAATATTAATTATTTTTGTATTAATTAGAGTTGCTTTTTTAACTTTATTAGAACGGAAAGTTTTAGGATATATTCAAATTCGAAAAGGTCCTAATAAAGTGGGAATTGTGGGAATTTTTCAGCCTTTTTGTGATGCAATTAAATTATTTACTAAGGAACAAACTTATCCTATATTATCAAATTATATTTCTTATTATTTTTCTCCTATTTTTTCATTATTTTTATCTTTGTTAATTTGAATATGTATACCAATATTTATAAAATTATTTTCATTTAATTTAGGTTTATTATTTTTATTATGTTGTATAAGTTTAAGAGTTTATACTGTAATAATTGCTGGTTGATCATCTAATTCTAATTATGCTTTATTAGGAGGATTACGAGCTGTTGCTCAAACTATTTCTTATGAAGTAAGATTAGCTTTAATTTTGATAAGTTTTATTTTTTTAATTGGGAGTTATAATATATTAATATTTTATAAATTTCAAAAATATATTTGATTTTTATTAATTATATTTCCTATATTTTTAGTTTGATTTATAATTTCTTTGGCTGAAATAAATCGTACACCTTTTGATTTTGCTGAAGGTGAATCTGAATTAGTTTCAGGATTTAATGTTGAATATAGAAGAGGTGGATTTGCATTAATTTTTTTAGCTGAATATGCAAGAATTTTATTTATAAGAATATTAATATGTGTAATATTTTTAGGTAGAGATATTTTTTCATTTTTGTTTTATATTAGGTTAATATTGATTTCTTTTATATTTATTTGAGTTCGTGGAACTTTACCACGATTTCGTTATGATAAATTAATATATTTGGCTTGAAAGAGTTTATTACCATTTTCATTAAATTTTTTATTATTAGTAATTGGATTTAAAATTTTTTTAATTTATTTAATTTAAATAATTTATTTTAGTAAAGTTAATAGAAAATATAATTTCTATTTTATGTTTTCAAAACATATGCTTATTCAAGCTCATTAACTAGTTTAATAAATTATCTCATCATTTAATAATTAATGGATTAATTAAATAATAGGAAAAATAAATTATTGTTAAGATTTGGCCAGTAATAACATATGGATTTTCAACAGGTCGTGCTCCAATTCATGTTAATAAAATTACTGTAATAACTATAATTCAAAATAAAATTTTATTTATAGGATAAAATTGGATTCCTTGAAATTTTCTTAAATGGTAAAATGGTAAAATTATTAAAATGGCAATTGAAATAATTAAAGCAATTACTCTTCCTAATTTATTTGGAATTGAACGTAAAATTGCATATGCAAATAAGAAGTATCATTCTGGTTGAATATGAATTGGAGTAACTAATGGATTAGCTGGAATAAAATTATCTGGGTCTCCTAATAAATAAGGATTAATTAAAACCAATAAAATTAATATTATAGTTATAATTGAAAATCCAACAATATCTTTATATGTAAAATAGGGATGAAAAGGAATTTTATCAATAGATGAATTTAATCCAATTGGATTATTTGATCCTGTTTGGTGTAAAAATAAAATATGAATAAATGTTATTGCTAAAACAATAAATGGTAAAATAAAATGAAAAGTGAAAAATCGAGTTAAAGTAGCATTATCAACAGCAAATCCACCTCATACTCATTGAACTAAATCAATTCCAAAATAAGGTATTGCGGATAATAAATTAGTAATAACTGTAGCTCCTCAAAATGATATTTGTCCTCAAGGTAGAACATAACCTATAAAGGCTGTTCCTATAATTATAAATAAAATAATTACACCAATTATTCAAGTGGGGGTATATAAATATGAATTGTAGTAAATTCCTCGACCAATATGGAGATAAATGCAAATGAAAAAAAATGATGCTTCATTAGCATGTAAAGTTCGTAATAATCATCCATAATTAACATCCCGACAAATATGATTTACTCTATTAAATGCAAGATTAATATCTGCAGTGTAGTGTATAGCTAAAAATAATCCAGTGATAATTTGAATTATTAAGCATAAAAATAATAATGAACCAAAATTTCATAATGCTGAAATATTAATAGGAGCAGGTAAATCAATTAAAGCTCTATTAATAATTTGTAAAATTGGGTGTTTAGTTCGTAATGGTTTATTCATTGGTTTATAATAATTCGTAGAGGTCCTTTAAATAATTTAGTAATTTTTACTACAGCAATTAATGTAATTAATAAGTAATTTATTAATAAAATTGTTATTATATTAGTTGGATAATTATATAATTTATTTAATGATAAAGAATTTTCTAAAATAAATGAATTAAAATTGGAAATTGATTTTATTTCTAAATTTTTGTAATATATTAAGTAGTTTTTATCTATAATAAAAGTTAATATAATTATTATTAATAAAAATAAAGTTAAAGATATTAATATTAGTTTTATAGAAAAAGAGAATATTTCATTTGATGCTAATGAGGTTACATAAATAAATAAAACTAGTATTCCTCCAATAAATACTAAAAATAAAATATAGGAAAATCAGAATCTTTTTGTTATTAAACCTGATGATAAACAAATTAATGTAGTTTGTATTAGTAATATTAATCCTATAGCTAATGGATGTTTTATATTTATAAATATAAAATTAAAGATAAATATAAAAGATAATAAGATTCATTGAATAATTTCAAGAAATAGTTTAATAAAAAATATTAATTTTGGAGATTAATGATAAAGAATTTCTTTTTTCTTGAAGTTTTAAAAGAAAAAATCTTATTTTTGATTTACAAGACCAATGTTTTTATTAAACTATTAAAACTAATGATAACAAATTTAATTTTTATTATATCAAGAATTTTATTTATTATAGGTTTAGTTACTTTTGTTTCTAGTCGAAAGCATTTATTATCAATATTATTAAGATTAGAATATATTGTGTTAAGATTATTTTTAATATTATTTATTTATTTAAATGTTGTTAATTATGAAAATTTTTTTATAATAATATTTTTAACTTTTAGAGTTTGTGAAGGTGCTTTAGGGATTTCAGTATTGGTTTCAATAATTCGTACTTATGGGAATGATTATTTTCAAAGATTTAATATTTTACAATGTTAAAATTTATTATTAGAATTTTATTTATTTTTCCATGTTGTTTTATATTTAATAGTTATTGAATGGTTCAAAATTTTTTATTTTTATTGAGTTTTTTATTTATTTTGATAAATATATATACAAATTATTTTATATCAATTTCTTATATATTTGGTTGTGATATTATTTCTTATGGATTAATTTTGTTAACAATATGAATTATTTCTTTAATATTAATAGCTAGTGAATCAATTTATAAATTAAATAATTATTTTAATTTATTTTTATTTAATATTGTTTTATTATTGATTTTATTAGTATTAACTTTTAGAAGAATAAATTTATTTTTATTTTATTTTTTTTTTTTTTTTGAAAGAAGATTAATTACAACTTTATTTTTAATTTTAGGTTGAGGTTATCAACCTGAACGATTGCAAGCTGGAATTTATTTATTATTTTATACTTTGTTGGTTTCTTTACCAATATTATTAGGAATTTTTTTTTTATTTAAAATTACTGGAACAATAAATTTTTATTTATTAAATAATTTTATGTTTAATTATGAATTACTTTATTTTTCTTTAATTATGGCTTTTTTGGTAAAAATACCTATATTTTTAGTTCATCTTTGATTACCTAAAGCTCATGTTGAAGCTCCAGTTTCAGGCTCAATAATTTTGGCAGGAATTATATTAAAATTAGGTGGGTATGGATTGTTACGAGTATTTTTTTTTTTGCAATTAATAGGTTTAAAATTTAATTTTATTTGAATTAGAATTAGATTAGTTTGTTTACGTCAAACTGATTTGAAATCTTTAATTGCTTATTCTTCTGTTGCTCATATGGGGATTGTTTTATCAGGTTTAATAACTTTAAGTTATATAGGAATTTGTGGTTCTTATTCTTTAATAATTGCTCATGGATTATGTTCTTCAGGTTTATTTTGTTTAGCTAATATTTCTTATGAACGGTTAGGAAGTCGAAGTTTATTAATTAATAAAGGATTATTAAATTTTATACCAACTATATCATTATGATGATTTTTATTAAGATCAGCTAATATAGCAGCTCCTCCAACTTTAAATTTATTAGGTGAAATTTGTTTAATTAATAGATTAGTTAGATGATCTTGAGTTTCTATATTAATATTGTCAATATTATCTTTTTTTAGAGCTGCTTATACTTTATATTTATATTCTTATAGACAACATGGAAAAATTTTTTCAGGAATATATTCGTGAATTTTTACTTTTATTTTTGCATTGATTTCCTTTAAATTTATTAATTTTAAAGAGTGATTTGTGTTTGTTAGAATTATATTTAAATAGTTTAATAAAAATATTGATTTGTGATGTCAATGATAAGAGAAAAATCTTTTTAAATTATGAAATATTTATCAATTAATTTAATTGTATTTTTTATTTTATTTTTTTTTAAGTTTATTATTTTTTTTATTTAGAATAGTTTTTATTTTAAATAATTTTGTAATTTTTATTGAATGAGAGGTTGTTTCTTTAAATTCAATAAATGTTGTTATAACATTATTATTTGATTGAATAAGTTTAATTTTTTTATCTTTTGTTTTAATAATTTCTTCTTTAGTAATTTTTTATAGAAAACAATATATAATAGGAGACTATAAAATTAATCGATTTATTATATTGGTATTAATATTTGTTATTTCAATAATATTATTAATTATTAGTCCAAATTTAATTAGAATTTTATTAGAATGGGATGGATTAGGTCTTGTGTCTTATTGTTTAGTAATTTATTTTCAAAATGTAAAATCTTATAATGCTGGAATATTAACTGCTTTATCAAATCGGGTAGGGGATGTTGCTTTACTTTTAGCTATTTCATGAATATTAAACTATGGAAGTTGAAACTATATCTTTTATTTAGAATTTATAAAAAATGATTTGGAAATAAGAATTGTAGGAATATTAGTTGTATTAGCTGCAATAACTAAAAGAGCTCAAATTCCTTTTTCTTCTTGATTACCTGCTGCAATAGCAGCTCCTACTCCTGTTTCTGCTTTAGTTCATTCTTCAACTTTGGTAACTGCTGGAATTTATTTACTTATTCGATTTAATATTTTATTAAGTTTTTCTTGAATAGGAAATTTATTACTTTTATTATCTGGGTTGACAATATTTATATCTGGAATTGGAGCTAATTATGAATTTTTTTTTTTTTTTTTTTTTTTTTTAACTCTCAAAATTATTTATTGTATCTTCTATAAAAAGAACTAACAATAAGTTTTAAAATCTTAAATTCTAAAAAAAGTTACATTAGTCCCGACCATGTCAGAACTAACCTTTTGGGTAAAAAAAGAAAAAAATTGACATTAAAAAAAAAAACAAAACAAATGTTCTTAAGATGTGTCATCTGTAGCATTGAGGATTAAAGCTGCGGTATCCCTCTTTTTTAATCGGCTATGTCCACTATAATCCAAGATATTGCGAGCAAGGGGATTAGGATGGTCTTCGAGCTTCATCAAGTATTTGCCTGCGTATTTGATGATTTCTGTAGTCACTAGCGGTATGTCTAAGTCACAATGTATGTTTGAATTTCTGATGTACCATGGGGCGGAAGTTATCAACCGTAAAATTTTATTTTGCATACGTTGGATTCTATCCACGTTTGAAGCTGAGGCAGTGCCCCAAAGTTGGATTCCATAAGACCATATTGGTTTCAGAATACTCTTGTAAATTAGAAGTTTGCAATCTAGGCCAAGTCTCGAGTTCCTGCCAATGAGCCATTGTAATTGTGTTAGCTTAAGTTTCATTTGTGTTAGCTTTGAGTCAATATGATGTTTCCATGTAAGGCGACGATCAAGATATATACCAAGATATCTCACATAATTATGGTGAGGAACAATGTGATTATTGATTCGAACGGGTGAACAATTATCTCTTCGCAGGGTGAAAGTCACATGAATGCACTTTTGAACGTTCACTTTAATTCTCCATAATTTTAACCACAACTCCAACTGAGTTATATGTTGCTGAAGATTTATTGAGGCTTGATAGGAGTTTATTGAGGCTTGATAGGAGTTTTCGTGCGAACTTAGACACGCTGTATCATCAGTTTCACTTACAGGCATATCGCAGGTATATATCAAATATAAAACTGGTCCAAGAATGCTACCTTGTGGTACACCTGAGGAAATTGGTTTGGATACACTTACGAAGTCTCCTTCAACGACAGCAAATTTTCGTCCAATTATGTAGCTTTTCAGTAGGTTGCTCATATTACAAGGCAAGTGAGCGGTAAGTTTTAGAAATAGACCTTCATGCCAAACTTTGTCAAAAGCCTGTGAAACATCAATAAAAATAGCTGAACAATACTTCTTCTCTTCAAAAGTCCTTCTTATCACCTGAACCAATCTATGGGTTTGCTCAATTGTGCTATGTCTACTTCTAAAACCAAATTGATGGTTTGGAATACACCCACTATCCCTTAGCATTGGAGACAATTTATCCATAAGCAACTTTTCGAAAACCTTTGAAATAGTTGGTAATAGACTTATGGGTCTATATGACTCGGTTTTGGTTAGGTCTTTACCCGGTTTTGGAATCATTTTAACTTTAGAAATCTTCCAGTGGTCAGGATAGTATTCAAGCCGTAAAATGGCATTAAAAATGAATAGCATGATTCTGACTGCAATATTGGGGAGCTCCTTCAACATTTTGTTACTTATGCCGTCCATACCAGGAGCTTTTTTCGGATTTACTTCAGAAATTAGCTTTTGTACCTCACGCAACTTAAACTTTAAGGGTCGAGGGGGTAATCCAACTACGCTTGGCAAACTAACATCATCCGTACATATGTGTGGGGTGAATACATCTTTCAAGTAATCGGCAAATAAGTCACCTTTTTCAGCGTCCCTTCTTGCCCAATCTCCACTTATATTACGTAGGGGTGGCTTGTACTCAACGGGCCTTTTAAGGTTTTTTGTAGCACGCCATAAAGAATAGTTGGAGTTTGGTGTAGCATCGAGGCCCTCCAGATATTTCTCGAAAGATGCAGTTTTTTCATATGCTAGTAAGTCTCTAAGCCGCTTTGTGCATTCTCTAAGTCTCTGCCTCTGCAGGGGCGATCTGTGTTGTTGCCAATCTCTTCTAGCTCTTCGTTTTTCCGCTACGAGACGTTCAATGTCTGCAGAATAGATGTGACCTAAAGTAGTCTGCGGATGTTTAGTTGTTGCAAGATGTGCTGCTTGTTTAATATTTTCACTAAAAGTTGCAAGGCTACACTCCACATCCTCCTTTGTTTCTAGCAAAATATTCTCCGAACAATGGGTGCTGAGATATTTTTTAAAACTCAACCAGTTGATGCGACTGATCATATTTGTATCAGGAAAAAACAAATGTCTTCTAAGCGGGCTGCAAATAGTTACAATGGTTGGAGAATGATCCGATGATAAATCCATGGAAGATTCTACAGTGACTAAATTTCTTGAAATATTTTTTGTGACAGCAAAATCTATTACATCCGGAATTTTTTGTCTGTCGGTAGGCCAGTATGTAGGCTGACCACTCGAAGCAACATCTAAATCATTACTGCTAATAGCGTTGTACAATGCTCGGCCCCTAGGTGTAATTAAGCGCGAACCCCAGTAATTGTGTTTCGCATTATAATCGCCAGCTGCCAGAAAACATGGTCCAAGACCTTTAAAAAATTTTTTATACTGCTCTTCGGTTATTAAAAACCTGGGAGGAGAGTAGACTGATGATATTACTATATCATTTAAAAGATTTTCAACACAAATAGTTGTGGCTTGCAAATAGTCTTCTTGCTTGCTGTCTAAAAAATGGTGTTTCAGTCTAGACTTTATTAAAATTGCTGAGCCGCCGCATGCTCTACCTCTCGGATCCTTTGTATCATAAAATGTGAATCCATTAATTTTAAAAATACCCCTTGTGGTCAAATGCGTTTCAGAGACCAGCATGATGTCAATGTTATTTTCCGTGAGGAAGTATTCGAGTTCGTTTTTATGTTGGCGAATGCCATTTGCATTCCAGAAACATATTTTCAACGAATTCATTTTCTATTTACGATTGCCTGAAGCAAAGTAGTCTGCATTTGCAGCATTTGTTGCATCATGCTAGTCATACTAGTTGTGAAATTGTTTATTGTCTGCACAAGGTTGTCAATAGTAGCTGCAAGACGAGTAAAATTGAAGCTTGAGTTAGCGTCTGCATTGGTATTTGCTGATGGAACATTTTTTGGTGGAACAGTGTTGATTTTTACGGCGTCGGCATACGATACATGAGTATTGATTGGTCGGACCATTTGGGGATACGAAGTAGATAAAATATGCTGTTTTTGGGCCGATGTAACTTTAGGTGCCGGTGTTGCACCCTGTCTTATGAAAGAATAAACGGGGCAACCTCTGTAGTTTGCAGTGTGATTACCGCCACAATTACTGCATTTTTTAAGGTTTGTTTCCCCTTTAGGTTTATTGCAACTAGCAGTAGCATGCAATTCTCCGCATATAACGCAAACAGATGGAAGTTTGCAGTATGTTTTTGTGTGCCCAAACTCTTGACAGTTGTGACACTGTACGGGCCCTGAACGTTTGCGGGGTTCTTCTACCGTGATTTTTCTATGCAGAAGATATTGCAAATTGTAAATTGGGTGAGTTTCATTTTTCTTCAATTTTATGTCATTGGGCTCCAATTCTACTCGGAACAGAGGTTGTGGTATTTTCTCCCTATTAATTATGTTTACGACATTTTTAATTTTGAAACCTTGATCAATGAGAGCACTTTTGATTTCGTTTGGTTCAACACTTGGATCTACGCCCTTTACTACAACTTGCAAACCTTTTGCACTTTTAAGCTGATATGTATAAAAGCTTAATTTACTCTTTTCAAGTTCATTAACCACTTTACGGAAATTCGCCTCTTCGTGAACCTGTATTTTGGTTTCATCAATTTTGCCACGTTTTATTGGCATGACATAAAACGTTTTATCACCAATAGTCGAAATTAATTTCTTAACAAGGGCGTTTGAATTTTTTTCCCTCAAATAGATCGGTGGAGGTTTAGAGGATTTGGTTGTGCAGACAGATTTCTCGTTGTCGTCTTGTAACAAAGAAAATCGATTTTGAGAAATTACTGAGGCGGCGTCACTATTTCTAGATAACTTTCGAACTGATGCGACCTGGGACGATTTGGGACTTCGCCCACGTTTGGTAACCGTTAGGTATCTGTCCATTCCCACTTGGATCTTAGGTTTTTCGATGTCGATAGCAGTTGTAGCAGCTTCGTTAACTGAAGAGCAGGAACCCGACGCGGATGAAGTTGCCGATTTGAGTGGCACTGGAACCGATAATAATTCACTGGTTTGCGGTAGTGAACTTGTACGAACGCGAAAGTGTTGCTTTGCTGTTAGATACAGACTATCATCAATTTTTTTCGTTGTGTTGTTTTCGCTTACGTCTTCAGCGCTTAGGGTTAAATAAGCATTTCTGCCGTTAGTGCTTACTTGACAGTTTTTTGCTTTTGAGGTACTCATAAGAGTATCTCCCAGCTTTTCTTGCTTATTTGAATGTTTTGGTTTTATAATTTTTTAGTACAAAAAAAAAAAATTTTTTTTTCCCTTTTTTTTTTTGACTGTTTTTATTTTAAATTTTACATCTGCTTTGGCCTTTATGGCCGGAAATACCGAAATTTTATGTTAACACAATGTCTTCGCAAAATCTATATCAGCCGCACTCGTCTCAACACAATTGGTCCACTTTCACGAGTAAACACCAGCTTTGGTCGCCCAGAACACACCGCCGTCAACAAAAAGCACGGCGCTGTTTTTTAAGTTCTGCTTTATGTTTATAGTTCTTTATTAATTTATGTTTTTTAAAGAAAATGACTTCAAATTAAATATTTTCTGTTCAACATCACACCACTGGTTTTTTTTTATGATAGATTTCTTTTATTGAAACTTTGAATAAATAACTATTTTCTTTTTTATTTTTCAATTCTTTCAACAAAAAATATTTTCCCTACTCGCGCACACAGAAGTTATACTCATAAACGACGGTACAAGAATTTGATTTAAAAAAAATTATTGCATTATCAACTTTAAGACAATTAGGTTTAATAATAAGAATTCTTTCAATAGGATTTTTTAAATTAGCTTTTTTTCATTTATTAACTCATGCTTTATTTAAAGCTTTATTATTTATATGTGCAGGAGCAATTATTCATAATATAAATAATAATCAAGATATTCGATTAATAGGGAGATTAAGAATAATTAACTTCTTCTTGTTTTAATGTATCTAATTTGGCTTTATGTGGAATATCCTTTTTAGCAGGATTTTATTCAAAAGATTTAATTTTAGAAATAGTTTTATTATCATATATAAATATTTTTTCATTATTTTTATTTTTTTTTTTCTACGGGGTTAACAGTTTGTTATTCATTTCGTTTAGTTTATTATTCAATAACTGGGAGATCAAATTTTTCTTCTTTGAATTTATTAAATGATGAAAGTTGAATTATATTAAGAAGAATATTAGGTTTATTAATTTTGAGAATTTTTGGAGGGAGAACATTAAGTTGATTAATTTTTTCTACTCCTTTTGTAATTATTTTGCCATTTTATTTAAAATTATTAACATTATTTATTTGTATTTTGGGTGGTTTATTAGGTTATTTAATTTCGAAAGTTTCTTTATTTTTTTTTTAATAAAGCTATAAATATATATATATATATATATATATATTATCTTATTTTTTAGGTTCAATATGGTTTATACCTTATATTTCTACTTATGGAATAATTAATCATCCTTTAATTTTAGGTAAAAATATTAAAAAATATTTTGATCAAGGGTGATCTGAATATATTGGAGGTCAACAAATTTATTATTATTTAGTAAAAAATTCATTAATTAATCAAATTTTACAAAATAATAATTTAAAAATTTATTTATTAAGATTTGTTTTTAGAGTTGTAATTTTATATATTTATATAATTTATTAAAAATATTTAAATAGCTTATATTTAGAGTGTAACATTGAAGATGTTAAGGTGATTATTTAATCTTTGAATATATATATATATATATATATATATATATATATATATATAATGAATATATTTTAGTAATTTATAAAAAAAAATATTTTATTTTTACAATGAAAATGTAATGTTTTAAGTAAACTATATAAATTTATATAATATATATATATATATATATATATATATATATATATATATATATATATATATATATATATATATATATATATATTAAAAAGAAATATAAATGGAATTAAACCATTAAAAGAAAAAAGTTAGCAGCTTTTACTTGATCATCATATTTCTTTAATTGGAGTTTTACTCAATTTTATCATTAACAGTGATAAACCTCTTTTTGGTTTCAATTAATATTTATAAATAATTTATAAAATAAGGGTATTAAATACCTAATATTAGGTCGAAACTAATTGCAATATATTGCTTCATATTTAAGGTAAATTGAAATAATTCAATATTTTTTGAATGCAAATCAAATGTTATATATTTAACTATAACCCTTTAACTAGATCAATTTAATATTCCTTGATTTCATTCATGGTATAATCCTAATAATAAAATTAAAATAAAAATTACTGTTGAAGTTATTCAAATTATTATATTAGAAATTTTTATAATAATAATAATAGGTAGAAATAAAGCAATTTCTACATCAAAGATTGAAAAAATAATTGTAATTAAAAAGAATCGTAATGAAAATGGAAGTCGAGAGGACGATTTTGGATCAAATCCACATTCAAATGGGGAGGCTTTTTCTCGATCAATAATAGTTTTTTTTGAAATTAATGAGGCTAAAAATATAATTATTGTTGATAATAAAAAGATAATAAAACTAGTTAATAAAATTGATAAAATTATCTAAACTATTATTAATAGACTACATGATTGGAAGTCAAGTATACTTTTTATATTATATAGATAATATTATATTAATAAATTAATTTAATTTCCTCATCAATAAATTGATGACTTTTTGAAAAATGATTATTTAAATGGCGTAATAAACATACTAGTAAAAAAGTAGTTCCAATTAATACATGAATTCCATGAAATCCTGTTGCTATAAAGAATGTGGAACCAAATACAGAATCTGCGATTGTAAATGGAGCTTCAATATATTCATATATTTGAAGTATAGTAAAATAAATTCCTAATAGAACTGTAAAGAATAATCCTTGAGTTGTTTGAGAATGATTATTTTTTATAATTCTATGATGAGCTCAGGTTACTGAGATTCCTGAAGTTAATAAAATTATTGTGTTTAATAATGGAATTTGTAATGGATTAAAAGGAGTAATTCCTATTGGTGGTCAAATAGTTCCTAGTTCAATTGAAGGAGATAATCTTCTATGAAAAAATGCTCAAAAGAATGATACAAAAAATAGAACTTCTGATAAAATAAATAAAATTATTCCTCATCGTAATCCTGTTGTAACTATGTAGGTATGTAAACCTTGAAATGTTCTTTCTCGTGATACATCTCGTCATCATTGATAAATAGTTAATATAATAATAATGTTTCCTAATAAAAATAATGAAATATCAAATTGATGAAATCATTTTACTAAACCAGAAGTTGTTGTTATTGCTCCAATTGAAGCTGTAATTGGTCATGGTCTATAATCAACTAAATGATTGGTGTATTTTAGTGTATTTCAATGTATTTGAGTGCATTTTAGTGTATTTTAGTGTATTTTAGTGAATTTTAGTGCATTTTAGTGTATTTTGGTGTAGTTTAATGTATCTCAGTGTATTTTAGTGCAGTTTAGTGTAAATTGGTGTTTAGTTTAGTGTATTTTATTGTATTTTAGTGTATAATTTATTAAATTTAAGTGTATTTTAGTGTATTTACGTATATTTAAGTGTATTTAAGTGTATTATAATGTATTTTAGTGCGTTTATGTGTGTATAAGTGTTTTTTAGTATATTTAGTTTATTTTGGTGTATTTAAGTGTATTTTAGTGCAGTTTAGAGTATTTAAGTGCATTTTAGTGTATTTTAAGGTATTTTAGTATATTTTAGTATATTTAAGTATCTTTTAGTGTATTTTAGTGTATTAAAATGTATTTATGTGTATTTTAGTGTATTTTAGTATATTTTAGTGTATTTTAGTGCATTTTAGTGTAATTAAGGGCATTTTAGTGTAGTTTAGTGTATTTTATTGTATTTTAGTGTTTTTAAATATATTTAAGTGTATTTTAGTGTATTTAAATGTATTTAAGTGCATTTTAGTGTAGTTTAGTGTATTTTAGTATATATTTTAGTATATTTAAGTGTATTCTAGTGTATTTAAGTGTATTTTATTGTGCTTTAGGGGTTTTTAGTATATTTTAGTATATTTTGGTGTATTTTATTGTATTTTAGTGTTTTTTAGTATATTTTAGTATATTTAAGTGTATTTTAGTGTATTATAATGTATTTTAGTGTATTTATATGTGTTTTAGTGTTTTTTAGTATATTTTAGTTTATTTTAGTGTATTTTAGTATATTTAAGTATATTTTAGTGTACTTTTTTGTATTTTAGTGTATATTTTAGTATATTTAAGTGTATTTTAGTGTATTTAGTGTATTTTAGTGCATTTTACTGTAATTAAGTGCATTTTAGTGTGTTTTAGTGCTTTTTAGTATATTTAAGTGAAATTTTCTTAAATGGTAAAATGGTAAAATTATTAAAATGGCAATTGAAATAATTAAAGCAATTACTCCTCCTAATTTATTTGGAATTGAACGTAAAATTGCATATGCAAATAAGAAGTATCATTCTGGTTGAATATGAATTGGAGTAACTAATGGATTAGCTGGAATAAAATTATCTGGGTCTCCTAATAAATAAGGATTAATTAAAACCAATAAAATTAATATTATAGTTATAATTGAAAATCCAACAATATCTTTATATGTAAAATAGGGATGAAAAGGAATTTTATCAATAGATGAATTTAATCCAATTGGATTATTTGATCCTGTTTGGTGTAAAAATAAAATATGAATAAATGTTATTGCTAAAACAATAAATGGTAAAATAAAATGAAAAGTGAAAAATCGAGTTAAAGTAGCATTATCAACAGCAAATCCACCTCATACTCATTGAACTAAATCAATTCCAAAATAAGGTATTGCGGATAATAAATTAGTAATAACTGTAGCTCCTCAAAATGATATTTGTCCTCAAGGTAGAACATAACCTATAAAGGCTGTTCCTATAATTATAAATAAAATAATTACACCAATTATTCAAGTGGGGGTATATAAATATGAATTGTAGTAAATTCCTCGACCAATATGGAGATAAATGCAAATGAAAAAAAATGATGCTCCATTAGCATGTAAAGTTCGTAATAATCATCCATAATTAACATCCCGACAAATATGATTTACTCTATTAAATGCAAGATTAATATCTGCAGTGTAGTGTATAGCTAAAAATAATCCAGTGATAATTTGAATTATTAAGCATAAAAATAATAATGAACCAAAATTTCATAATGCTGAAATATTAATAGGAGCAGGTAAATCAATTAAAGCTCTATTAATAATTTGTAAAATTGGGTGTTTAGTTCGTAATGGTTTATTCATTGGTTTATAATAATTCGTAGAGGTCCTTTAAATAATTTAGTAATTTTTACTACAGCAATTAATGTAATTAATAAGTAATTTATTAATAAAATTGTTATTATATTAGTTGGATAATTATATAATTTATTTAATGATAAAGAATTTTCTAAAATAAATGAATTAAAATTGGAAATTGATTTTATTTCTAAATTTTTGTAATATATTAAGTAGTTTTTATCTATAATAAAAGTTAATATAATTATTATTAATAAAAATAAAGTTAAAGATATTAATATTAGTTTTATAGAAAAAGAGAATATTTCATTTGATGCTAATGAGGTTACATAAATAAATAAAACTAGTATTCCTCCAATAAATACTAAAAATAAAATATAGGAAAATCAGAATCTTTTTGTTATTAAACCTGATGATAAACAAATTAATGTAGTTTGTATTAGTAATATTAATCCTATAGCTAATGGATGTTTTATATTTATAAATATAAAATTAAAGATAAATATAAAAGATAATAAGATTCATTGAATAATTTCAAGAAATAGTTTAATAAAAAATATTAATTTTGGAGATTAATGATAAAGAATTTCTTTTTTCTTGAAGTTTTAAAAGAAAAAATCTTATTTTTGATTTACAAGACCAATGTTTTTATTAAACTATTAAAACTAATGATAACAAATTTAATTTTTATTATATCAAGAATTTTATTTATTATAGGTTTAGTTACTTTTGTTTCTAGTCGAAAGCATTTATTATCAATATTATTAAGATTAGAATATATTGTGTTAAGATTATTTTTAATATTATTTATTTATTTAAATGTTGTTAATTATGAAAATTTTTTTATAATAATATTTTTAACTTTTAGAGTTTGTGAAGGTGCTTTAGGGATTTCAGTATTGGTTTCAATAATTCGTACTTATGGGAATGATTATTTTCAAAGATTTAATATTTTACAATGTTAAAATTTATTATTAGAATTTTATTTATTTTTCCATGTTGTTTTATATTTAATAGTTATTGAATGGTTCAAAATTTTTTATTTTTATTGAGTTTTTCATTTATTTTGATAAATATATATACAAATTATTTTATATCAATTTCTTATATATTTGGTTGTGATATTATTTCTTATGGATTAATTTTGTTAACAATATGAATTATTTCTTTAATATTAATAGCTAGTGAATCAATTTATAATTTAAATAATTATTTTAATTTATTTTTATTTAATATTGTTATATTATTAATTTTATTAGTATTAACTTTTAGAAGAATAAATTTATTTTTATTTTATTTTTTTTTTTTTGAAAGAAGATTAATTCCAACTTTATTTTTAATTTTAGGTTGAGGTTATCAACCTGAACGATTGCAAGCTGGAATTTATTTATTATTTTATACTTTGTTGGTTTCTTTACCAATATTATTAGGAATTTTTTTTTTATTTAAAATTACTGGAACAATAAATTTTTATTTATTAAATAATTTTATGTTTAATTATGAATTACTTTATTTTTCTTTAATTATGGCTTTTTTGGTAAAAATACCTATATTTTTAGTTCATCTTTGATTACCTAAAGCTCATGTTGAAGCTCCAGTTTCAGGCTCAATAATTTTGGCAGGAATTATATTAAAATTAGGTGGGTATGGATTGTTACGAGTATTTTTTTTGTTTTGCAATTAATAGGTTTAAAATTTAATTTTATTTGAATTAGAATTAGATTAGTTTGTTTACGTCAAACTGATTTGAAATCTTTAATTGCTTATTCTTCTGTTGCTCATATGGGGATTGTTTTATCAGGTTTAATAACTTTAAGTTATATAGGAATTTGTGGTTCTTATTCTTTAATAATTGCTCATGGATTATGTTCTTCAGGTTTATTTTGTTTAGCTAATATTTCTTATGAACGGTTAGGAAGTCGAAGTTTATTAATTAATAAAGGATTATTAAATTTTATACCAACTATATCATTATGATGATTTTTATTAAGATCAGCTAATATAGCAGCTCCTCCAACTTTAAATTTATTAGGTGAAATTTGTTTAATTAATAGATTAGTTAGATGATCTTGAGTTTCTATATTAATATTGTCAATATTATCTTTTTTTAGAGCTGCTTATACTTTATATATATATTCTTATAGACAACATGGAAAAATTTTTTCAGGAATATATTCGTGAATTTTTACTTTTATTTTTGCATTGATTTCCTTTAAATTTATTAATTTTAAAGAGTGATTTGTGTTTGTTAGAATTATATTTAAATAGTTTAATAAAAATATTGATTTGTGATGTCAATGATAAGAGAAAAATCTTTTTAAATTATGAAATATTTATCAATTAATTTAATTATATTTTTTATTTTATTTTTTATAAGTTTATTATTTTTTTTATTTAGAATAGTTTTTATTTTAAATAATTTTGTAATTTTTATTGAATGAGAGGTTGTTTCTTTAAATTCAATAAATGTTGTTATAACATTATTATTTGATTGAATAAGTTTAATTTTTTTATCTTTTGTTTTAATAATTTCTTCTTTAGTAATTTTTTATAGAAAAGAATATATAATAGGAGACTATAAAATTAATCGATTTATTATATTGGTATTAATATTTGTTATTTCAATAATATTATTAATTATTAGTCCAAATTTAATTAGAATTTTATTAGGATGGGATGGATTAGGTCTTGTGTCTTATTGTTTAGTAATTTATTTTCAAAATGTAAAATCTTATAATGCTGGAATATTAACTGCTTTATCAAATCGGGTAGGGGATGTTGCTTTACTTTTAGCTATTTCATGAATATTAAACTATGGAAGTTGAAACTATATCTTTTATTTAGAATTTATAAAAAATGATTTGGAAATAAGAATTGTAGGAATATTAGTTGTATTAGCTGCAATAACTAAAAGAGCTCAAATTCCTTTTTCTTCTTGATTACCTGCTGCAATAGCAGCTCCTACTCCTGTTTCTGCTTTAGTTCATTCTTCAACTTTGGTAACTGCTGGAATTTATTTACTTATTCGATTTAATATTTTATTAAGTTTTTCTTGAATAGGAAATTTATTACTTTTATTATCTGGGTTGACAATATTTATATCTGGAATTGGAGCTAATTATGAATTTGATTTAAAAAAAATTATTGCATTATCAACTTTAAGACAATTAGGTTTAATAATAAGAATTCTTTCAATAGGATTTTTTAAATTAGCTTTTTTTCATTTATTAACTCATGCTTTATTTAAAGCTTTATTATTTATATGTGCAGGAGCAATTATTCATAATATAAATAATAATCAAGATATTCGATTAATAGGGAGATTAAGAATAATAATACCATTAACTTCTTCTTGTTTTAATGTATCTAATTTGGCTTTATGTGGAATATCCTTTTTAGCAGGATTTTATTCAAAAGATTTAATTTTAGAAATAGTTTTATTATCATATATAAATATTTTTTCATTATTTTTATTTTTTTTTTCTACGGGGTTAACAGTTTGTTATTCATTTCGTTTAGTTTATTATTCAATAACTGGGAGATCAAATTTTTCTTCTTTGAATTTATTAAATGATGAAAGTTGAATTATATTAAGAAGAATATTAGGTTTATTAATTTTGAGAATTTTTGGAGGGAGAACATTAAGTTGATTAATTTTTTCTACTCCTTTTGTAATTATTTTGCCATTTTATTTAAAATTATTAACATTATTTATTTGTATTTTGGGTGGTTTATTAGGTTATTTAATTTCGAAAGTTTCTTTATTTTTTTTTTTAATAAAGCTATAAATATATATATATATATTATCTTATTTTTTAGGTTCAATATGGTTTATACCTTATATTTCTACTTATGGAATAATTAATCATCCTTTAATTTTAGGTAAAAATATTAAAAAATATTTTGATCAAGGGTGATCTGAATATATTGGAGGTCAACAAATTTATTATTATTTAGTAAAAAATTCATTAATTAATCAAATTTTACAAAATAATAATTTAAAAATTTATTTATTAAGATTTGTTTTTTGAGTTGTAATTTTATATATTTATATAATTTATTAAAAATATTTAAATAGCTTATATTTAGAGTGTAACATTGAAGATGTTAAGGTGATTATTTAATCTTTGAATATATATATATATATATATATATATATATATATATATATATATATATATATATATATATATATATATATATATATATATATATATATATATATATATATATATATATATATATATATATATATATATATATATATATATAATGAATACATTTTAGTAATTTATAAAAAAAATATTTTATTTTTACAATGAAAATGTAATGTTTTAAGTAAACTATATAAATTTATATAATATATATATATATATATATATATATATATATATATATGTATATATATATATATATATATATATATATATATATATATATATATATATATATATATATATATATATTAAAAAGAAATATAAATGGAATTAAACCATTAAAAGAAAAAAGTTAGCAGCTTTTACTTGATCATCATATTTCTTTAATTGGAGTTTTACTCAATTTTATCATTAACAGTGATAAACCTCTTTTTGGTTTCAATTAATATTTATAAATAATTTATAAAATAAGGGTATTAAATACCTAATATTAGGTCGAAACTAATTGCAATATATTGCTTCATATTTAAGGTAAATTGAAATAATTCAATATTTTTGAATGCAAATCAAATGTTATATATTTAACTATAACCCTTTAACTAGATCAATTTAATATTCCTTGATTTCATTCATGGTATAATCCTAATAATAAAATTAAAATAAAAATTACTGTTGAAGTTATTCAAATTATTATATTAGAAATTTTTATAATAATAATAATAATAGGTAGAAATAAAGCAATTTCTACATCAAAGATTGAAAAAATAATTGTAATTAAAAAGAATCGTAATGAAAATGGAAGTCGAGAGGACGATTTTGGATCAAATCCACATTCAAATGGGGAGGCTTTTTCTCGATCAATAATAGTTTTTTTTGAAATTAATGAGGCTAAAAATATAATTATTGTTGATAATAAAAAGATAATAAAACTAGTTAATAAAATTGATAAAATTATCTAAACTATTATTAATAGACTACATGATTGGAAGTCAAGTATACTTTTTATATTATATAGATAATATTATATTAATAAATTAATTTAATTTCCTCATCAATAAATTGATGACTTTTTGAAAAATGATTATTTAAATGGCGTAATAAACATACTAGTAAAAAAGTAGTTCCAATTAATACATGAATTCCATGAAATCCTGTTGCTATAAAGAATGTGGAACCAAATACAGAATCTGCGATTGTAAATGGAGCTTCAATATATTCTATATTTGAAGTATAGTAAAATAAATTCCTAATAGAACTGTAAAGAATAATCCTTGAGTTGTTTGAGAATGATTATTTTTTATAATTCTATGATGAGCTCAGGTTACTGAGATTCCTGAAGTTAATAAAATTATTGTGTTTAATAATGGAATTTGTAATGGATTAAAAGGAGTAATTCCTATTGGTGGTCAAATAGTTCCTAGTTCAATTGAAGGAGATAATCTTCTATAAAAAAATGCTCAAAAGAATGATACAAAAAATAGAACTTCTGATAAAATAAATAAAATTATTCCTCATCGTAATCCTGTTGTAACTATGTAGGTATGTAAACCTTGAAATGTTCTTTCTCGTGATACATTTCGTCATCATTGATAAATAGTTAATATAATAATAATGTTTCCTAATAAAAATAATGAAATATCAAATTGATGAAATCATTTTACTAAACCAGAAGTTGTTGTTATTGCTCCAATTGAAGCTGTAATTGGTCATGGTCTATAATCAACTAAATGATTGGTGTATTTTAGTGTATTTCAATGTATTTGAGTGCATTTTAGTGTATTTTAGTGTATTTTAGTGAATTTTAGTGCATTTTAGTGTATTTTGGTGTAGTTTAATGTATCTCAGTGTATTTTAGTGCAGTTTAGTGTAAATTGGTGTATTTTGTGCAATTAAGTGCATTTTAGTGTAGTTTAGTGTATTTTATTGTATTTTAGTGTATAATTTATTAAATTTAAGTGTATTTTAGTGTATTTACGTATATTTAAGTGTATTTAAGTGTATTATAATGTATTTTAGTGCGTTTATGTGTGTATAAGTGTTTTTTAGTATATTTAGTTTATTTTGGTGTATTTAAGTGTATTTTAGTGCAGTTTAGTGTATTTAAGTGCATTTTAGTGTATTTTAAGGTATTTTAGTATATTTTAGTATATTTAAGTATCTTTTAGTGTATTTTAGTGTATTAAAATGTATTTATGTGTATTTTAGTGTATTTTAGTATATTTTAGTGTATTTTAGTGCATTTTAGTGTAATTAAGGGCATTTTAGTGTAGTTTAGTGTATTTTATTGTATTTTAGTGTTTTTAAATATATTTAAGTGTATTTTAGTGTATTTAAATGTATTTAAGTGCATTTTAGTGTAGTTTAGTGTATTTTAGTATATATTTTAGTATATTTAAGTGTATTTTAGTGTATTTAAGTGTATTTTATTGTGCTTTAGGGGTTTTTAGTATATTTTAGTATATTTTGGTGTATTTTATTGTATTTTAGTGTTTTTTAGTATATTTTAGTATATTTAAGTGTATTTTAGTGTATTATAATGTATTTTAGTGTATTTATATGTGTTTTAGTGTTTTTTAGTATATTTTAGTTTATTTAGGTGTATTTAAGTGTATTTAAGTGCATTTTAGTGTATTTTAGTATATTTAAGTATATTTTAGTGTACTTTTTTGTATTTTAGTGTATATTTTAGTATATTTAAGTGTATTTTAGTGTATTTAGTGTATTTTACTGTAATTAAGTGCATTTTAGTGTGTTTTAGTGCTTTTTAGTATATTTAAGTGTATTTTAGTGTATTTAAGTGTATTTTAGTGCATTTTAGTGTATTTAAGTTTATTTTAGGGTATTTTAGTGTATTTGAGTGTATTATAATGTAGTTTAGTGTATTTATGTGTGTTTTAGTGTTTCTTAGTATATTTTAGTATATTTAGGTGTATTTTTGTGAATTTGAGTGTATTTTAAGTTATTTTTGTGTATTTTAGTGTATTTTAGTGTATTTAAGTGCATTTTAGTGAATTTTAGTATGTTTAATTGTACTTTAGTGTATTAAAATCTATTTTAGTGCATTTTAGTGTATTTTTGTGTATTTTAGTGTATTTTAGTTTATTTAAGTA
>JASKUP010000273.1:0-15000 GCA_030448955.1 Trichopoda pennipes
GGTAACTTTTCTGACACCTCTTGTTAAAAACTCCTTAAACCAAAAGGATCGATAGGCCGAGCTTTTGCTGTCCCTGTGTGTACTGAACACCGAGATCAAGTCAGCATTTGCCCTTTTGCTCTATGTGTGGTTTCTGTCCGCACTGAGCTGGCCTTGGGACACCTCCGTTATTATTTGAGAGATGTACCGCCCCAGTCAAACTCCCTACCTGGCAATGTCCTTGAATTGGATCATACCCGAGTATTGGGAGTTATACCAAATTTTGAATATTAACAATAACACCGAAATGCCATTATCTCATCATAACTTGTTTACAATTATATAACAAACTCTTAGTACTTTGATCAAGAAGCTTGCATCATAACCCAATACCATAAGATATATAAATATATCCGTATAATGGCTAAGAAATGATACACGTTCCACTTAATCAAGTAAGTAAGGAAACAATAAGAGTAGTGGTATTTCACTGGTGACAAAGGCCCCGAAGAGTCAATATCTCCCACTTATTCTACACCTCTTATGTCTCCTTACACTGCCAGATTAGAGTCAAGCTCAACAGGGTCTTCTTTCCCCGCTAATTATTCCAAGCCCGTTCCCTTGGCTGTGGTTTCGCTAGAAAGTAGATAGGGACAGATGTGATACAGATTTCTGTGGTTACCTGCCGAGACGGCCTAATACCACAGTGGTCTTACCACCGAGTGAATACAATGCGTCCACTAACGCCCCGATGTACAAACCATGGGTACCAATTTGACATCACGTTTTTGGTCATGATGTCCACCTTGGGTGAGGTGCGGAGCCTTTCTATACTCCTACCGATCTAAGGGTCACGGTATCCCTGTGGCAATGCAATTCCACGTGGGCTAATACGCCCATCCCGCGATATGGGTAAAAACCACAGCCACCACGAAGCTCCCGAAGGGCCACACCAACTGCCAGGCTGAAACCGAAGTTTCAGGGGCACCTGGCACCCGTGGTACCAGTTTATAGTATCCGGTCAAACTGTTACCACCAGCCGAGTTCCAAATAACTCAACTAGCGGCCTCACACACACATTCACACCACATACTCACCAGTACCCATTCCGGTACCCATTCACACACCATTCACTCAAGGCAGGATAAGACCCTTGGCCGATAAAACAAGCCAAGGACCCCATCCTGCCTTTCCACAATATTAACTAACTAACTACTACATCACATACATTAAACTAACTACAACCGGGCTCTTCCAGGAATATTGCCTACTGCAAGCCCGAGTACTGCAGCAACCTCCGCCCTTAGGCCCAGGGACCTAAGGGAAGAGAATGTCGCAAAAACCCTGGCGGCAGCGCCAACTCCCACACCAGAACGGAAAGAACCACCACACCAACATTCACCACAGAAACACGACCGGACAACAATGCAAGGCACAGACAAAAAACAAAAACAAGGCAAACAGGTCCTCAAATACTCGCGGAGCGAAATACCAGCTACAAACGCCTTAACCTCCTCAGGAAGGCCACACGAGCAAACTCGCGGAGCCTATCTAAAGTCTCGGCTCTTTGCAGAATTCCGCCAAACATGCAGTCGTTTCCAACCCTGACAATGCCTATAGAGTCCAAGTCCCTAATGTCAGCATACAGGGGACATTCCACAAGAAAGTGTCTCCAATCCTCACGGCCAGCTCCGCACCTGCAGGAGGGAGAATCAGACAAGCCCCTCTGATACAAAAATGCATTCAGAGAACCATGTCCGGTCAGCAGAAAGCCCAGGCTTAAGCCGAAGCAAAAGTCTGGGTGTTCCCGTACGAAAGTAGGGTCACGTATGAACTCATACGTGACTCTACCCGCATCGCTGTTCTCCCACCTGCTTTTCCAGATAGAAACAAGACGCTCATCCAGAAGCCTCTTGACCGTTTCCGATCTCGTATCCACCAAATCTGCAGCAGAAAGCCAGTCATGTCCGAGAAGTGGTAGTCCCCGTTTGATCTTGAAAGCGACAGCACGACGCGTCACTTCCAAGTCAAGGGGGGCTACACCCAGCAAGACCTGAAGAGCATCTGTTGAAACTGTCCGACAAACTGGCATGCAAGCGAGCATAGCCACTCTCTGGCAAGATAGGACCTTGTTCCGGCCGATAACAGACATAACTAGATCGTACCAAACAGGCGCACCATATGCCGCACATGCAACAAATAGCCCGTCATATATGGTACGAGTAGCACGCCTGCTAAGGCCCCAGTCAGACCTAAGTATGCGCCTAACTCTACCCACAACCGCAGTCAGCTTGTCCCTCACATAGACAGGATGAACTAAAAAGTTCATCCTTTCTGCCACCATTATTCCCAGGTATTTAACTTGCGTCACATACCTGAGACTAATGTCGCCAGATCGTATGCACGGTGGACGATTCTGCGACAATTTGCCTTTCAGCAACATCATCACAGTCTTGTCCATTGCCACATCGACACCGACACTGGCACCCCATTCACAAACAATGTACATGGCCTGCTCACCCTTTCTCTCTAGGTCAATACGAGCTTGACCCTCAATCAAAATGAGCAGATCATCCGCATATGCACACAGCCTGAAGGACTGATCCCCGAGCTGCCTTAGCAGGGAATCCATCATAAGGTTCCAAATGAATGGACCACAAATGGAGCCCTGCGGACAACCACGGACAACATCCCTCCAGACCGTATCGCCGGCGCCTACCACACAAGCTTTCCTGCCGCTGAAATAGCTCTCCCATAAGGCTAGCTCCCGACAGCCTACGCTATGTATTCTATCGAGAACTGGGCCCCACAAAAGGTAGTCAAACGCACCCTTAAAGTCAACAAATAGACCAAGGACATATCTTTCCGAAGAGTCACTAACGCAACGCCTAACATGCAGCCACGCATCTTCAACAGACCTCCCCTCCCTGAAGCCAAACTGGTACTCAGAAAGACCCCCGCTGATGCACTCCTTCAGTCGCGTCACCATCATCCTCTCAAGTACTTTACCAAGTACTGGGAGGAGGCTGATGCCCCGATAAGAGCGCGGATTACTCCGAACCCTATCAGGAGACTTCAGGAGAACAACAACGCGAGCACTTTTCCAAGCAGACGGGAAATAGCCCTCACTGAAACACTTCTCGTAGACCGCCTCCAAATATTCCGGCACAGCCTTCCAGATGCTTTTACACATCTCTCCAGTCATGCCGTCAATACCCGGAGACTTTCTGCTCCTGACCCGATAAATACTATCAGAGACTTCCTCCCTCAGAATTGGTGAGCCGATCTCCTCCCTAATGAGAGGAGGGCGATCGCCCCGAGCCGCATCTGGAAAGAAAGCCCCCAACAAAGCCTCCATGCAACCCCGCCAGGAAGTCAGTTCAGAACTACCAACCTGGATGGATTCCACAGTGAGCTCCGTACGCCTACCCCTAAAAATACGATAAACCCGGCCCCAAGGATCGTCCCTATTCTCCTGAACAAAGGCCCTCCATTCCTCCTCTTTAACCTGTTCCACACGCTTCTTGTAGACACGCAGTTGACCCAAATAAATCGCTTTACGCACAGCTAAATCCTCAGCTCCAGTGCGCCGCGCCCTCTGGAATAACTTCCTGAGTCGCCTGACGCCCCTTCGCATCAAAGTCAGCTCGCTAGTCCACCATCTGACGCCCCCTGGCCGAGTCCTGCGACATCGACCAAGCAAAGCGTCATTAACAGTACACATCCACTGATCTATTTGCTCCAACTGCTGATCTACCGTCAGTGCACGAAATGCCCCCAACGACATGTTCAACACTACTGCTCGAAAGTAGTCAGCATAACTAGACCAATTCGCATCGTTCAACCGCCAACGCCGCGGAGACGAGATCGACAATGTGCTCCTGCGAAAAATGACCTCAATCTCAATGCGATTGTGATCACTTTCACCACCACTGTCACGTACTCTCCACCTAAAGATATAAGATGCGACTGCCGCATTATTTGCCACAGTAACATCTATATCACTAGTACCATTTGGACCGTCAAAAGTGTATAACTCACTGGCCTCATTCAACACAGAAGCACCCTTTGTCAGTAGCCACTCGCTAAGCATAATTCCCCGCATGTAGCTCGAATACGCAGGCGCTAACCTGTGCATTTTGCTGAACCACATACGAGAACATGCATTCGCGTCCAAGCCCAGGACAATCGGAACGTTACCCGCAAGTAGTAACACCGTATCCATGTACCCAATATAACGGCCCAAAGTACTACTAGGCGGACAGTATATGCTCGCCAAAAATAAACGACCGAAAGGGCCCTCAACAGCCACACAAACCCCCCATCGAGCACGACTTACCACAGTACAGGCAATGTCAGGATCATCCACAACTACCGCAGAATTGCCCGGCAAATTCGTAAATACCCGCATTGCAGCCGGTAAGCCCCTAACGCGGCCATTCGAGAAATACGGCTCCTGCAAAAGGGCAAAAGAAGCCCGCCGCTGCCTAATGGTCCGCCCAAAAATACACGTCGCCCGATACGCCCGCTGCAGATTCTGCTGAAGAATGATGAGACTCTCCATACTAATGCCGAGAATTCGCCCTAGCCACCATAGCCGCGTATATCGGGCATGCCATCGTCAACATCCTGTGGTCGGCAGCCAGACCTTTGAATCGGCAATCGCGGCAACTAATATTACCGGTACAGCTCCCTGCTCGATGACCAGGCACACCGCATCTCGAGCACGTCTCCTCCACCATCCGGCATGCCTGGACCCTATGATCAAAGCCCAGACATCTATAGCAAGACTGCACCACGTCCTGCGGCCGTACCTGGAAACGGAACCATTTAATGTAGGCCCCCGTTTCGTGCAGTTTCGCCGCAATTCTGCCCGTGCACTCCAATACGACATTAATGCTGCCATTATCCTTAGCCCGCCATGGGGCGCTGACCAACCGCACAGCCTTGCTAAAAGCCTCTCTGGTCATCGTATCCTTCAGATTAAGCTCGTACAGCTCCGCCATAAACTCGTCCGGGGTTATTTCAGCATGTACTCGCTGAACCACCACTCTAGGACCCAGTTTGTCCTGAACGCTAACCTCCAAGCCAACTTCAGCAAACTTGGCGTTCGCTGCCACCTTCTCCCGTTCAGCAACCGACGGTGTACGTATCACCGCACCTCCCGACTTCATTGGACGCACGCCGTGAACACGTACGCCCAATGTGGGCCCCACCTCCTTTACCACCTTCTCCACAACCTCCTTGGACGTCTGCTTGCCCCTGCCTTTGACGACCACAGACCAGGTCTCCACCGGCTTTGGCAGCACAGGAAATGCCGCGCCTCCAGGCCCAACATCTGGTACTGCCACAACAGCCCTCGGCACACTAGCAGGAACAGCAGGCACAACACCAGTAGTCACCTCCAAACGTCCTCTCAAACGCTCATTATCCGCTAACGCACCAAACAACAGCGTTTCATACCTCGACGCAATGGCCGAGACCTTTAATGCGACGCCACGATCCGCTCCATCCGCAAGCACCACTGCCATCAAATCCGCAGTCACAGCCTTCATCGCAGCGATGACCGAATTTCCACCCCCATCTACAACACCAACCTTCTTGCCACGGCGCCTGCGAGCCTTCGCCTGTGCCGCCACGTCCACAGGGGACGCAAACGAAGCATAGGATGTCACCTCCACCTCATCACTAACAGACACGGCATCTTCACCAACATCAGTCCCAGCAGCAGAAACGCCAGTAGAACCAGCACGCCCCATCAATGGCGAACTTAACTTCGCCCTCTTGACGGCATCGACATCGCTGTCCGTATCTGCATGACGGACCTTCTGTCCCATCGACGGCAACAGCACCATGCCAGACGCATCCGACATCGCGCCCCCAGCATCACCCTTCGGCGCCTTACGCACAACAGGCTTAGGCGTCATACCGAAAAAAAATTTACAAAATACAAAAAACTTTTCACCTACCTTCGTATTTCCACAAAAGATAGTCGAAAAAATATTCAAGGAGCAGCCAAAAACAATTCCAGAAATCCAAAAAACTCAATAGTCAAATCGCACAAACAAAATGAATTCGCCGGCAGCACAATGCCGGGTATTAGCACAATTTATAAAAAATTTAAAAAATTAATAACGCGGAAAATATTGTTCCGAATCGCAAAAATGTTATATGCACAGATTCAGCAAAATTAGCACTACAAGTCAGTACCACTCCCGGAACTCTCCAAACAAAAATCAGTGTTTTATAACAAAAACAAAAATGGGGGTGAGTTTTACTCAAGAACCCCTTGCAGCCAAGAAAAAGAAAAGGAATTTTAAAAAGTCTACTACGCAAAAAGTTTTATTCACACCGGCACAAATTTTATACCACCGGATAGAGCGGAAAACACACTATTTTTCACAATCACTTTCCAAATTTTCCAAACAAAATTCACGGAACTATTCAAAAAGTTACAATACAATACGTGTCTATAAGCACAAATGTCAAAAAATTTTCAAAACATTAAATCTGCGAGAAATTTCATCCGCACCTTAACAATGTATATATCCACGGATTGCGCACACTCCGCACTATTTTTTGATACCACTCCCGTTATTATACAATTAAAAACGGAGGAATTATTACACAAATACACTAACGATAGAAATTAACACGTCTGTTTGCCACAAACTCGTATATATGTATGAGTAGATAGGGACAGATGTGATACAGATTTCTGTGGTTACCTGCCGAGACGGCCTAATACCACAGTGGTCTTACCACCGAGTGAATACAATGCGTCCACTAACGCCCCGATGTACAAACCATGGGTACCAATTTGACATCACGTTTTTGGTCATGATGTCCACCTTGGGTGAGGTGCGGAGCCTTTCTATACTCCTACCGATCTAAGGGTCACGGTATCCCTGTGGCAATGCAATTCCACGTGGGCTAATACGCCCATCCCGCGATATGGGTAAAAACCACAGCCACCACGAAGCTCCCGAAGGGCCACACCAACTGCCAGGCTGAAACCGAAGTTTCAGGGGCACCTGGCACCCGTGGTACCAGTTTATAGTATCCGGTCAAACTGTTACCACCAGCCGAGTTCCAAATAACTCAAACTAGTGGCCTCACACACACATTCACACCACATACTCACCAGTACCCATTCCGGTACCCATTCACACACCATTCACTCAAGGCAGGATAAGACCCTTGGCCGATAAAAGAAGCCAAGGACCCCATCCTGCCTTTCCACAATATTAACTAACTAACTACTACATCACATACATTAAACTAACTACAACCGGACTCTTCCAGGAATATTGCCTACTGCAAGCCCAAGTACTGCAGCAACCTCCGCCCTTAGGCCCAGGGACCTAAGGGAAGAGATTGTCACAAAACCCTGGCGGCAGCGCCAACTCCCACACCAGCACGAAAAGAATCACCACACCAACATTCACCACAGAAACACGACCGGACAACATTGCAAGGCACAGACAAAAACAGAAACAAGGCAAACAGGTCCTCAAATACTCGCGGAGCGAAATACCAGCTACAAACGCCTTAACCTCCTCAGGAAGGCCACACGAGCAAACTCGCGGAGCCTATCTAAAGTCTCGGCTCTTTGCAGAATTCCGCCAAACATGCAGTCGTTTCCAACCCTGACAATGCCTATAGAGTCCAAGTCCCTAATGTCAGCATACAGGGGACATTCCACAAGAAAGTGTCTCCAATCCTCACGGCCAGCCCCGCACCTGCAGGAGGGAGAATCAGACAAGCCCCTCTGATACAAAAATGCATTCAGAGAACCATGTCCGGTCAGCAGAAAGCCCAGGCTTAAGCCGAAGCAAAAGTCTGGGTGTTCCCGTACGAAAGTAGGGTCACGTATGAACTCATACGTGACTCTACCCGCATCGCTGTTCTCCCACCTGCTTTTCCAGATAGAAACAAGACGCTCATCCAGAAGCCTCTTGACCGTTTCCGATCTCGTATCCACCAAATCTGCAGCAGAAAGCCAGTCATGTCCGAGAAGTGGTAGTCCCCGTTTGATCTTGAAAGCGACAGCACGACGTGTCACTTCCAAGTCAAGGGGGGCTACACCCAGCAAGACCTGAAGAGCATCTGTTGAAACTGTCCGACAAACTGGCATGCAAGCGAGCATAGCCACTCTCTGGCAAGATAGGACCTTGTTCCGGCCGACAACAGACATAACTAGATCGTACCAAACAGGCGCACCATATGCCGCGCATGCGACAAATAGCCCGTCATATATGGTACGAGTAGCACGTCTGCTAAGGCCCCAGTCAGACCTAAGTATGCGCCTAACTCTACCCACAACCGCAGTCAGCTTGTCCCTCACATAGACAGGATGAACTAAAAAGTTCATCCTTTCTGCCACCATTATTCCCAGGTATTTAACTTGCGTCACATACCTGAGACTAATGTCGCCAGATCGTATGCATGGTGGACGATTCTGTGATAATTTGCCTTTCAGCAACATCATCACAGTCTTGTCCATTGCCACATCGACACCGACACTGGCACCCCATTCACAAACAATGTGCATGGCCTGCTCACCCTTTCTCTCTAGGTCAATACGAGCTTGACCCTCAATCAAAATGAGCAGATCATCCGCATATGCACACAGCCTGAAGGACTGACCCCCGAGCCGCCTTAGCAGGGAATCCATCATGAGGTTCCAAATGAATGGACCACATATGGACCCCTGCGGACAACCACGGACAACATCCCTCCAGACCGTATCGCCGGCGCCTACCACACAAGCTTTCCTGCCGCTGAAATAGCTCTCCCATAAGGCCAGCTCCCGACAGCCTACGCTATGTATTCTATCGAGAACTGGGCCCCACAAAAGGTAGTCAAACGCACCCTTAAAATCAACAAACAGACCAAGGACATATCTCTCCGTAGAGTCGCCAACGCAGCGCCTAACATGCAGCCACGCATCCTCAACAGACCTCCCCTCCCTAAAGCCAAACTGGTACTCAGAAAGACCCCCACTGATGCACTCCTTCAGTCGCGTCACCATCATCCTCTCAAGTACTTTGCCAAGTACTGGGAGAAGGCTGATGCCCCGATAAGAGCGCGGATTACTCCGAATCCTATCAGGAGACTTCAGGAGAACAACAACGCGAGCACTTTTCCAAGCAGACGGGAAATAGCCCTCACTGAAACACTTCTCGTAGACCGCCTCCAAATATTCCGGCACAGCCTTCCAGATGCTTTTACACATCTCTCCAGTCATGCCGTCAATACCCGGAGACTTTCTGCTCCTGACCCGATAAATACTATCAGAGACTTCCTCCCTCAGAATTGGTGAGCCAATCTCCTCCCTAATGAGAGGAGGGCGATCGCCCCGAGCCGCATCTGGAAAGAAAGCCCCCAACAAAGCCTCCATGCAACCCCGCCAGGAAGTCAGTTCAGAACTACCAACCTGGATGGATTCCACAGTGAGCTCCGTGCGCCTACCCCTAAAAATACGATAAACCCGGCCCCAAGGATCGTCCCTATTCTCCTGAACAAAGGCCCTCCATTCCTCCTCTTTAACCTGTTCCACACGCTTCTTGTAGACACGCAGTTGACCCAAATAAATCGCTTTACGCACAGCTAAATCCTCAGCTCCAGTGCGCCGCGCCCTCTGGAATAACTTCCTGAGTCGCCTGACGCCCCTTCGCATCAAAGTCAGCTCGCTAGTCCACCATCTGACGCCCCCTGGCCGAGTCCTGCGACATCGACCAAGCAAAGCGTCATTAACAGTACACATCCACTGATCTATTTGCTCCAACTGCTGATCTACCGTCAGTGCACGAAATGCCCCCAACGACATGTCCAACACTACTGCTCGAAAGTAGTCAGCATAACTAGACCAATTCGCATCGTTCAACCGCCAACGCCGCGGAGACGAGATCGACAATGTGCTCCTGCGAAAAATGACCTCAATCTCAATGCGATTGTGATCACTTTCACCACCATTGTCACGTACTCTCCACCTAAAGATATAAGATGCGACTGCCGCATTATTTGCCACAGTAACATCTATATCACTAGTACCATTTGGACCGTCAAAAGTGTATAACTCACTGGCCTCATTCAACACAGAAGCACCCTTTGTCAGTAGCCACTCGCTAAGCATAATTCCCCGCATGTAGCTCGAATACGCAGGCGCTAACCTGTGCATTTTGCTGAACCACATACGAGAACATGCATTCGCGTCCAAGCCCAGGACAATCGGAACGTTACCCGCAAGTAGTAACACCGTATCCATGTACCCAATATAACGGCCCAAAGTACTACTAGGCGGACAGTATATGCTCGCCAAAAATAAACGACCGAAAGGGCCCTCAACAGCCACACAAACCCCCCATCGAGCACGACTTACCACAGTACAGGCAATGTCAGGATCATCCACAACTACCGCAGAATTGCCCGGCAAATTCGTAAATACCCGCATTGCAGCCGGTAAGCCCCTAACGCGGCCATTCGAGAAATACGGCTCCTGCAAAAGGGCAAAAGAAGCCCGCCGCTGCCTAATGGTCCGCCCAAAAATACACGTCGCCCGATACGCCCGCTGCAGATTCTGCTGAAGAATGATGAGACTCTCCATACTAATGCCGAGAATTCGCCCTAGCCACCATAGCCGCGTATATCGGGCATGCCATCGTCAACATCCTGTGGTCGGCAGCCAGACCCTTGAATCGGCAATCGCGGCAACTAATATTACCGGTACAGCTCCCTGCTCGATGACCAGGCACACCGCATCTCGAGCACGTCTCCTCCACCATCCGGCATGCCTGGACCCTATGATCAAAGCCCAGACATCTATAGCAAGACTGCACCACGTCCTGCGGCCGTACCTGGAAACGGAACCATTTAATGTAGGCGCCCGTCTCGTGCAGTTTCGCCGCAATTCTGCCCGTGCACTCCAATACGACATTAATGCTGCCATTATCCTTAGCCCGCCATGGGGCGCTGACCAACCGCACAGCCTTGCTAAAAGCCTCTCTGGTCATCGCATCCTTCAGATTAAGCTCGTACAGCTCCGCCATAAACTCGTCCGGGGTTATTTCAGCATGTACTCGCTGAACCACCACTCTAGGACCCAGTTTGTCCTGAACGCTAACCTCCAGGCCAACTTCAGCAAACTTGGCGTTCGCTGCCACCTTCTCCCGTTCAGCAACCGACGGTGTACGTATCACCGCACCTCCCGACTTCATTGGACGCACGCCGTGAACACGTACGCCCAATGTGGGCCCCACCTCCTTTACCACCTTCTCCACAACCTCCTTGGACGTCTGCTTGCCCCTGCCTTTGACGACCACAGACCAGGTCTCCACCGGCTTTGGCAGCACAGGAAATGCCGCGCCTCCAGGCCCAACATCTGGTACTGCCACAACAGCCCTCGGCACACTAGCAGGAACAGCAGGCACAACACCACTAGCCACCTCCAAACGTCCTCTCAAACGCTCATTATCCGCTAACGCCCCAAACAACAGCGTTTCATACCTCGACGCAATGGCCGAGACCTTTAATGCGACACCACGATCCGCTCCATCCGCAAGCACCACTGCCATCAAATCCGCAGTCACAGCCTTCATCGCAGCGATGACCGAATTTCCACCCCCATCCACAACACCAACCTTCTTGTTACGGCGCCTGCGAGCCTTCACCTGTGCCGCCACGTCCACAGGGGACGCAAACGAAGCATAGGAAGTCACCTCCACCTCATCACTAAAAGACACGACATCATCACCAACATCAGTCGCAGCAGCAGAAACGCCAGTAGAACCAGCACGCCCCATCAACGACGAACTTAACTTCGCCCTTTTGACGGCATCAACATCGCTGTCCGTATCCGCATGACGGACCTTCTGCCCCACCGACGGCAACAGCACCATGCCAGACGCATCCGACATCGCGCCCCCAGCATCACCCTTCGGCGCCTTACGCACAACAGGCTTAGGCGTCATACCGAAAAATTTACAAAATACAAAAAACTTTCCACCTACCTTCGTATATCCACAAAAGATAGTCGAAAAAATATTCAATGGGCAGCCAAAAACAGTTCCAGAAATCCAAAAAAATTCAATAGTCAAATCGCACAAACAAAATGAATTCGCCGGCAGCACAATGCCGGGTACTAGCACAATTTATAAAAAATTTTAAAAAATTAATAACGCGGAAAATATTGTTCCGAATCGCAAAAATGTTATATGCACAGATTCAGCAAAATTAGCACTACAAGTCAGTACCACTCCCGGAATTCTCCGAACAAAAATCAGTGTTTTATAACAAAAACAAAAATGGGGGTGAGTTTTACTCAAGAACCCCTTGCAGCCAAAGGAATTTTAAAAAGTCCACCACGCAAAAAGTTTTATTCACACAGGCAAAAAATTAATATCACCGAATAGAGCGCAAAACACACTATTTTTCACAATTACTTTCCAAATTTTCCAAACAAAATTCACGGAATTATTCAAAAAGTTACAATACAATACGTGTCTATAAGCACAAATGTCAAAAAATTTTCAAAACAATTAATCTGCGAGAAATTTCATCCGCACTTTAACAATGTATATATCCACGGATTGCGCACGCTCCGCACTATTTTTTGATACCACTCCCGTTATTGTACAATTAAAAACGGAGGAATTATTACACAAATACACTAACGATAGAAATTAACACGTCTGCTTGCAACAAACTCGTATATATGTATGAGTAGATAGGGACAGAGCGAATCTCGTTAATCCATTCATGCGCGTCACTAATTAGATGACGAGGCATTTGGCTACCTTAAGAGAGTCATAGTTACTCCCGCCGTTTACCCGCGCTTACTTGAATTTCTTCACTTTGACATTCAGAGCACTGGGCAGAAATCACATTGTGTCAACACCCGTTAGGGCCATCACAATGCTTTGTTTTAATTAGACAGTCGGATTCGCCAAGTCCGTGCCAGTTCTGAATTGATTGTTAATTGATAGTCGTTATAATTTAAAAGAAATATACCTTGCGATAATTCCCTAAAAATTTTAGCAAGAAAGTTCCACAATTGGCTACGTAACTACTATCCGGGGAACAAGATACGAGAATATCTCTATTTACCCAGAACGAGTACATAAACCATGTTATTGCTTCCCAATCAAGCCCGACTATCTCAATCTTCAGAGCCAATCCTTATCCCGAAGTTACGGATCTAATTTGCCGACTTCCCTTACCTACATTATTCTATCGACTAGAGACTCTTCACCTTGGAGACCAGCTGCGGATATTGGTACGGCCTGTTGAGAAGTTTGCGTGACCCCGCCATAAATTTTCAAGGTCCGAGGAGAAAATATCGACACAACAGTAAATGTCATGCTCTTCTAATCCATCTACCATATCTCTCTTCGAAAGACTTCCATGGTAGTACGATTATAAAACAGAAAAGAAAACTCTTCCGATATCTCTCGACGGCTTCTTTATGGTCGTTCCTGTTGCCAGGATGAGCACAAGGCCCATATTTAATAACAAACGGATACTCAACAGGTTACGGAATTGGAACCGTATTCCCTTTCGTTCAAAATTATTCAAGAGGTCAACTACTATGTAAAAAAATAATTTTTTACTTTTCATTATTACTTGAAAATTTTCGGCTTTCGCCTTAAACTTAGGACCGACTAACTCGTGATCAACCACTGTTCACACGAAACCCTTCTCCACTTCAGTCCTCCAAGGTCTCATTCGATTATTTGCTACTACCACCAAGATCTGTACCAATGGCAGCTCCATGCAGGCTTACGCCAAACACTTCTATGCTCACCATTGTACCCTCCTACTCACTAAAGTTTCAAAGTTTATTAATTCAACCGAGATTGAACATAAACCATCTACTTTAGCGGTAATGTATAGGTATACAACTTAAGCGCCATCCATTTTAAGGGCTAGTTGCTTCGGCAGGTGAGTTGTTACACACTCCTTAGCGGATTACGACTTCCATGTCCACCGTCCTGCTGTTTTAAGCAACCAACGCCTTTCATGGTATCTGCATGAGTTGTTAATTTGGGCACCGTAACATTACGTTTGGTTCATCCCACAGCGCCAGTTCTGCTTACCAAAAGTGGCCCACTGGGCACATTATATCACAACCACAACCTTCATACCAAGAAAGGTGAGGTTCTTACCCATTTAAAGTTTGAGAATAGGTTAAGGTCGTTTCGACCCTAAGGCCTCTAATCATTCGCTTTACCAGATAAGATTATTTTACATAATCTTTAAATGCACCAGCTATCCTGAGGGAAACTTCGGAGGGAACCAGCTACTAGATGGTTCGATTGGTCTTTCGCCCCTATACTCAATTCTGACAATCGATTTGCACGTCAGAACTGTTTCGGTCTTCCATCAGGGTTTCCCCTGACTTCAACCTGATCAAGTATAGTTCACCATCTTTCGGGTCACAGCATATATGCTCAAGGTACGCTCTAGATAGAGGTATAAATAATATAAATATTATTATACATAACTGTATAGAACGCCCCGGGATTGAATTAATAGACTATTAAAAATAGATACTAAAAACTAATCCCATTAAAAAGTTATGTTAATTTCGCTATTAAGTTTGTTATTCCCAATAACTTGCATATATGTTAGACTCCTTGGTCCGTGTTTCAAGACGGGTCCCGAAGGTATCCTGAATCTTTCGCATTGTTAATCATATAAGTGCATATAATAAACATAAAAATCAATGATTAATATGCCATTATAAAATAAAAATTTATTTAAGCACTATATATAATAAAACTATCAATACTTTATCAAATCAAAAGCATTTATTCTATATTAAATTGCAAGCAAAATAATTTGAATAAACTTACGCATATTGATCTTATGATAAATATTTAATTTAATATTAATAGATTACAATGTCCTTTATAGAAAAAATGCACACCATTATTATAATATATATTTTTTATATATATTAAAATCATAATGATGAATTTTCTATAACGGATATTCAGGTTCATCGGGCTTAACCTCTAA
>JASKUP010000273.1:20000-22500 GCA_030448955.1 Trichopoda pennipes
ACAATATGTAAAACAAAATTGTGAGGTAAATTGCTTAACAATACACAATTTAAGCATAATACCTATAGATGTTTTCAAGCAACTTATCCGCCAATTTTGTTTTTTTTTTTTTTTAAACAAACTTCTAGGGTAAAGTGATGTAGCGCAAATACTTTAATAACTATACTTATAGATGTTTTCAAGCAACTGATCCGCCAATTTCGTAAAATTATCTACTTTAAACATTATGTTTTTACTAAAACGGATGTATTGTGAAATAAATAATTATATTTTACATATTAAACACATATTTCTTCTTTATTACTTTTTTTTTATTGTGGATTTTTTTCACTTTATTTCATTTAATTGTTTTCATATATAAGTTATAAAAGTTATATAACGTGTAATTTATTTTATTAGTTTATAAAACACTTTATATTAACATATTTTAATAATATTTACAAGTTCATAAAATCCAAATTTTAACTATACGACTTTGATTATATAAAAATTTAGTTTTAAAATATATTAAAAACATAACTATCAGTTTATAAAATACAGATTTTAGTCATAGTTTATATATTTTATTATAATTTAACTTGCAAGTTTATGAACTACAACTTAAGTTGATCAATACAAATTCCTGTAAATTTTTATTTATTAAATTATAAATTTATTTATATATTTCAAGTAATAACTTATGTTATATTAATAAGTTATATTATAACTTTCACGTTATAAGTTATCGTTTTATTTATATATGTTTTTAATAATAAACTTAAGTTTAATAGTAACTTATTTACTATTTGATTATTGTTTCAACTTATGTTTGAACTTTTAGTTAATATATTTTATTATAATTTAACTTGCAAGTTTATGAACTACAACTTAAGTTGATTAGTGTTTCAACTTATGTTTGAACTTATAGTTAATAAAATCCATATTTTAACTATACGACTTTGATTATATAAAAATTTAGTTTTAAAATATATTAAAAACATAACTATCAGTTTATAAAATACAGATTTTAGTCATAGTTTATATATTTTATTATAATTTATCTTGCAAGTTTTAAGTTATTATTTTTTTATTTATATATTTCAAGTAATAACTTATGTTATATTAATAAGTTATATTATAACTTTCACGTTATAAGTTATCGTTTTATTTATATATGTTTTTAATAATAAACTTAAGTTTAATAGTAACTAATTTACTATTTGATTATTGTTTCAACTTATGTTTGAACTTTTAGTTAATATATTTTATTATAATTCAACTTGCAAGTTAATGAACTACAACTTAAGTTGATTAGTGTTTCAACTTATGTTTGAACTTATAGTTTATATATTTTATTATAATTTAACTTGCAAGTTTATGAACTACAACTTAAGTTGATCAATATAAATTTCTGTAAATTTTTATTTATTAAATTATTAATTTTTTTATATATTTCAAGTAATAACTTATGTTATCTTAATAAGTTATATTATAACTTTCACGTTACAAGTTATCGTTTTATTTATATATTTTTTTAATAATAACTTAAGTTTAATAGTAACTTATTTACTATTTGATTATTGTTTCAACTTATGTTTGAACTTTTAGTTTATATATTTTATTATAATTTAACTTGCAAGTTTATGAACTACAACTTAAGTTGATTAGTGTTTCAACTTATGTTTGAACTTATAGTTAATAAAATCCATATTTTAACTATACGACTTTGATTATATAAAAATTTAGTTTTAAAATATATTAAAAACATAACTATCAGTTTATAAAATACAGATTTTAGTCATAGTTTATATATTTTATTATAATTTATCTTGCAAGTTTTAAGTTATTATTTTTTTATTTATATATTTCAAGTAATAACTTATGTTATATTAATAAGTTATATTATAACTTTCACGTTATAAGTTATCGTTTTATTTATATATGTTTTTAATAATAACTTAAGTTTAATAGTAACTAATTTACTATTTGATTATTGTTTCAACTTATGTTTGAACTTTTAGTTAATATATTTTATTATAATTCAACTTGCAAGTTAATGAACTACAACTTAAGTTGATTAGTGTTTCAACTTATGTTTGAACTTATAGTTTATATATTTTATTATAATTTAACTTGCAAGTTTATGAACTACAACTTAAGTTGATCAATATAAATTCCTGTAAATTTTTATTTATTAAATTATTAATTTTTTTATATATTTCAAGTAATAACTTATGTTATATTAATAAGTTATATTATAACTTTCACGTTATAAGTTTTCGTTTTATTTATATATGTTTTTAATAATAACTTAAGTTTAATAGTAACTAATTTACTATTTGATTATTGTTTCAACTTATGTTTGAACTTTTAGTTAATATATTTTATTATAATTCAACTTGCAAGTTTATGAACTACAACTTAAGTTGATTAGTGTTTCAACTTATGTTTGAACTTATAGTTTATATATTTTATTATAATTTAACTTGCAAGTTTATAAACTACAACTTAAGTTGATCAA
>JASKUP010000273.1:27500-35000 GCA_030448955.1 Trichopoda pennipes
CATTCACCACAGAAACACGACCGGACAACAATGCAAGGCACAGACAAAAAACAAAAACAAGGCAAACAGGTCCTCAAATACTCGCGGAGCGAAATACCAGCTACAAACGCCTTAACCTCCTCAGGAAGGCCACACGAGCAAACTCGCGGAGCCTATCTAAAGTCTCGGCTCTTTGCAGAATTCCGCCAAACATGCAGTCGTTTCCAACCCTGACAATGCCTATAGAGTCCAAGTCCCTAATGTCAGCATACAGGGGACATTCCACAAGAAAGTGTCTCCAATCCTCACGGCCAGCTCCGCACCTGCAGGAGGGAGAATCAGACAAGCCCCTCTGATACAAAAATGCATTCAGAGAACCATGTCCGGTCAGCAGAAAGCCCAGGCTTAAGCCGAAGCAAAAGTCTGGGTGTTCCCGTACGAAAGTAGGGTCACGTATGAACTCATACGTGACTCTACCCGCATCGCTGTTCTCCCACCTGCTTTTCCAGATAGAAACAAGACGCTCATCCAGAAGCCTCTTGACCGTTTCCGATCTCGTATCCACCAAATCTGCAGCAGAAAGCCAGTCATGTCCGAGAAGTGGTAGTCCCCGTTTGATCTTGAAAGCGACAGCACGACGCGTCACTTCCAAGTCAAGGGGGGCTACACCCAGCAAGACCTGAAGAGCATCTGTTGAAACTGTCCGACAAACTGGCATGCAAGCGAGCATAGCCACTCTCTGGCAAGATAGGACCTTGTTCCGGCCGATAACAGACATAACTAGATCGTACCAAACAGGCGCACCATATGCCGCACATGCAACAAATAGCCCGTCATATATGGTACGAGTAGCACGCCTGCTAAGGCCCCAGTCAGACCTAAGTATGCGCCTAACTCTACCCACAACCGCAGTCAGCTTGTCCCTCACATAGACAGGATGAACTAAAAAGTTCATCCTTTCTGCCACCATTATTCCCAGGTATTTAACTTGCGTCACATACCTGAGACTAATGTCGCCAGATCGTATGCACGGTGGACGATTCTGCGACAATTTGCCTTTCAGCAACATCATCACAGTCTTGTCCATTGCCACATCGACACCGACACTGGCACCCCATTCACAAACAATGTACATGGCCTGCTCACCCTTTCTCTCTAGGTCAATACGAGCTTGACCCTCAATCAAAATGAGCAGATCATCCGCATATGCACACAGCCTGAAGGACTGATCCCCGAGCTGCCTTAGCAGGGAATCCATCATAAGGTTCCAAATGAATGGACCACAAATGGAGCCCTGCGGACAACCACGGACAACATCCCTCCAGACCGTATCGCCGGCGCCTACCACACAAGCTTTCCTGCCGCTGAAATAGCTCTCCCATAAGGCTAGCTCCCGACAGCCTACGCTTTGTATTCTATCGAGAACTGGGCCCCACAAAAGGTAGTCAAACGCACCCTTAAAATCAACAAACAGACCAAGGACATATCTCTCCGTAGAATCGCCAACGCAGCGCCTAACATGCAGCCACGCATCCTCAACAGACCTCCCCTCCCTAAAGCCAAACTGGTACTCAGAAAGACCCCCGCTGATGCACTCCTTTAGTCGCGTCACCATCATCCTCTCAAGTACTTTGCCAAGTACTGGGAGAAGGCTGATGCCCCGATAAGAGCGCGGATTACTCCGAATCCTATCAGGAGACTTCAGGAGAACAACAACGCGAGCACTTTTCCAAGCAGACGGGAAATAGCCCTCACTGAAACACTTCTCGTAGACCGCCTCCAAATATTCCGGCACAGCCTTCCAGATGCTTTTACACATCTCTCCAGTCATGCCGTCAATACCCGGAGACTTTCTGCTCCTGACCCGATAAATACTATCAGAGACTTCCTCCCTCAGAATTGGTGAGCCGATCTCCTCCCTAATGAGAGGAGGGCGATCGCCCCGAGCCGCATCTGGAAAGAAAGCCCCCAACAAAGCCTCCATGCAACCCCGCCAGGAAGTCAGTTCAGAACTACCAACCTGGATGGATTCCACAGTGAGCTCCGTGCGCCTACCCCTAAAAATACGATAAACCCGGCCCCAAGGATCGTCCCTATTCTCCTGAACAAAGGCCCTCCATTCCTCCTCTTTAACCTGTTCCACACGCTTCTTGTAGACACGCAGTTGACCCAAATAAATCGCTTTACGCACAGCTAAATCCTCAGCTCCAGTGCGCCGCGCCCTCTGGAATAACTTCCTGAGTCGCCTGACGCCCCTTCGCATCAAAGTCAGCTCGCTAGTCCACCATCTGACGCCCCCTGGCCGAGTCCTGCGACATCGACCAAGCAAAGCGTCATTAACAGTACACATCCACTGATCTATTTGCTCCAACTGCTGGTCTACCGTCAGTGCACGAAATGCCCCCAACGACATGCTCAACACTACTGCTCGAAAGTAGTCAGCATAACTAGACCAATTCGCATCGTTCAACCGCCAACGCCGCGGAGACGAGATCGACAATGTGCTCCTGCGAAAAATGACCTCAATCTCAATGCGATTGTGATCACTTTCACCACCATTGTCACGTACTCTCCACCTAAAGATATAAGATGCGACTGCCGCATTATTTGCCACAGTAACATCTATATCACTAGTACCATTTGGACCGTCAAAAGTGTATAACTCACTGGCCTCATTCAACACAGAAGCACCCTTTGTCAGTAGCCACTCGCTAAGCATAATTCCCCGCATGTAGCTCGAATACGCAGGCGCTAACCTGTGCATTTTGCTGAACCACATACGAGAACATGCATTCGCGTCCAAGCCCAGGACAATCGGAACGTTACCCGCAAGTAGTAACACCGTATCCATGTACCCAATATAACGGCCCAAAGTACTACTAGGCGGACAGTATATGCTCGCCAAAAATAAACGACCGAAAGGGCCCTCAACAGCCACACAAACCCCCCATCGAGCACGACTTACCACAGTACAGGCAATGTCAGGATCATCCACAACTACCGCAGAATTGCCCGGCAAATTCGTAAATACCCGCATTGCAGCCGGTAAGCCCCTAACGCGGCCATTCGAGAAATACGGCTCCTGCAAAAGGGCAAAAGAAGCCCGCCGCTGCCTAATGGTCCGCCCAAAAATACACGTCGCCCGATACGCCCGCTGCAGATTCTGCTGAAGAATGATGAGACTCTCCATACTAATGCCGAGAATTCGCCCTAGCCACCATAGCCGCGTATATCGGGCATGCCATCGTCAACATCCTGTGGTCGGCAGCCAGACCTTTGAATCGGCAATCGCGGCAACTAATATTACCGGTACAGCTCCCTGCTCGATGACCAGGCACACCGCATCTCGAGCACGTCTCCTCCACCATCCGGCATGCCTGGACCCTGTGATCAAAGCCCAGACATCTATAGCAAGACTGCACCACGTCCTGCGGCCGTACCTGGAAACGGAACCATTTAATGTAGGCCCCCGTTTCGTGCAGTTTCGCCGCAATTCTGCCCGTGCACTCCAATACGACATTAATGCTGCCATTATCCTTAGCCCGCCATGGGGCGCTGACCAACCGCACAGCCTTGCTAAAAGCCTCTCTGGTCATCGTATCCTTCAGATTAAGCTCGTACAGCTCCGCCATAAACTCGTCCGGGGTTATTTCAGCATGTACTCGCTGAACCACCACTCTAGGACCCAGTTTGTCCTGAACGCTAACCTCCAAGCCAACTTCAGCAAACTTGGCGTTCGCTGCCACCTTCTCCCGTTCAGCAACCGACGGTGTACGTATCACCGCACCTCCCGACTTCATTGGACGCACGCCGTGAACACGTACGCCCAATGTGGGCCCCACCTCCTTTACCACCTTCTCCACAACCTCCTTGGACGTCTGCTTGCCCCTGCCTTTGACGACCACAGACCAGGTCTCCACCGGCTTTGGCAGCACAGGAAATGCCGCGCCTCCAGGCCCAACATCTGGTACTGCCACAACAGCCCTCGGCACACTAGCAGGAACAGCAGGCACAACACCAGTAGTCACCTCCAAACGTCCTCTCAAACGCTCATTATCCGCTAACGCACCAAACAACAGCGTTTCATACCTCGACGCAATGGCCGAGACCTTTAATGCGACGCCACGATCCGCTCCATCCGCAAGCACCACTGCCATCAAATCCGCAGTCACAGCCTTCATCGCAGCGATGACCGAATTTCCACCCCCATCTACAACACCAACCTTCTTGCCACGGCGCCTGCGAGCCTTCGCCTGTGCCGCCACGTCCACAGGGGACGCAAACGAAGCATAGGATGTCACCTCCACCTCATCACTAACAGACACGGCATCTTCACCAACATCAGTCCCAGCAGCAGAAACGCCAGTAGAACCAGCACGCCCCATCAATGGCGAACTTAACTTCGCCCTCTTGACGGCATCGACATCGCTGTCCGTATCTGCATGACGGACCTTCTGTCCCATCGACGGCAACAGCACCATGCCAGACGCATCCGACATCGCGCCCCCAGCATCACCCTTCGGCGCCTTACGCACAACAGGCTTAGGCGTCATACCGAAAAAATTTACAAAATACAAAAAACTTTTCACCTACCTTCGTATTTCCACAAAAGATAGTCGAAAAAATATTCAAGGAGCAGCCAAAAACAATTCCAGAAATCCAAAAAACTCAATAGTCAAATCGCACAAACAAAATGAATTCGCCGGCAGCACAATGCCGGGTATTAGCACAATTTATAAAAAATTTAAAAAATTAATAACGCGGAAAATATTGTTCCGAATCGCAAAAATGTTATATGCACAGATTCAGCAAAATTAGCACTACAAGTCAGTACCACTCCCGGAACTCTCCAAACAAAAATCAGTGTTTTATAACAAAAACAAAAATGGGGGTGAGTTTTACTCAAGAACCCCTTGCAGCCAAGAAAAAGAAAAGGAATTTTAAAAAGTCTACTACGCAAAAAGTTTTATTCACACCGGCACAAATTTTATACCACCGGATAGAGCGGAAAACACACTATTTTTCACAATCACTTTCCAAATTTTCCAAACAAAATTCACGGAACTATTCAAAAAGTTACAATACAATACGTGTCTATAAGCACAAATGTCAAAAAATTTTCAAAACATTAAATCTGCGAGAAATTTCATCCGCACCTTAACAATGTATATATCCACGGATTGCGCACACTCCGCACTATTTTTTGATACCACTCCCGTTATTATACAATTAAAAACGGAGGAATTATTACACAAATACACTAACGATAGAAATTAACACGAGTAGATAGGGACAGAGCGAATCTCGTTAATCCATTCATGCGCGTCACTAATTAGATGACGAGGCATTTGGCTACCTTAAGAGAGTCATAGTTACTCCCGCCGTTTACCCGCGCTTACTTGAATTTCTTCACTTTGACATTCAGAGCACTGGGCAGAAATCACATTGTGTCAACACCCGTTAGGGCCATCACAATGCTTTGTTTTAATTAGACAGTCGGATTCGCCAAGTCCGTGCCAGTTCTGAATTGATTGTTAATTGATAGTCGTTATAATTTAAAAGAAATATACCTTGCGATAATTCCCTAAAAATTTTAGCAAGAAAGTTCCACAATTGGCTACGTAACTACTATCCGGGGAACAAGATACGAGAATATCTCTATTTACCCAGAACGAGTACATAAACCATGTTATTGCTTCCCAATCAAGCCCGACTATCTCAATCTTCAGAGCCAATCCTTATCCCGAAGTTACGGATCTAATTTGCCGACTTCCCTTACCTACATTATTCTATCGACTAGAGACTCTTCACCTTGGAGACCAGCTGCGGATATTGGTACGGCCTGTTGAGAAGTTTGCGTGACCCCGCCATAAATTTTCAAGGTCCGAGGAGAAAATATCGACACAACAGTAAATGTCATGCTCTTCTAATCCATCTACCATATCTCTCTTCGAAAGACTTCCATGGTAGTACGATTATAAAACAGAAAAGAAAACTCTTCCGATATCTCTCGACGGCTTCTTTATGGTCGTTCCTGTTGCCAGGATGAGCACAAGGCCCATATTTAATAACAAACGGATACTCAACAGGTTACGGAATTGGAACCGTATTCCCTTTCGTTCAAAATTATTCAAGAGGTCAACTACTATGTAAAAAAATAATTTTTTACTTTTCATTATTACTTGAAAATTTTCGGCTTTCGCCTTGAACTTAGGACCGACTAACTCGTGATCAACCACTGTTCACACGAAACCCTTCTCCACTTCAGTCCTCCAAGGTCTCATTCGATTATTTGCTACTACCACCAAGATCTGTACCAATGGCAGCTCCATGCAGGCTTACGCCAAACACTTCTATGCTCACCATTGTACCCTCCTACTCACTAAAGTTTCAAAGTTTATTAATTCAACCGAGATTGAACATAAACCATCTACTTTAGCGGTAATGTATAGGTATACAACTTAAGCGCCATCCATTTTAAGGGCTAGTTGCTTCGGCAGGTGAGTTGTTACACACTCCTTAGCGGATTACGACTTCCATGTCCACCGTCCTGCTGTTTTAAGCAACCAACGCCTTTCATGGTATCTGCATGAGTTGTTAATTTGGGCACCGTAACATTACGTTTGGTTCATCCCACAGCGCCAGTTCTGCTTACCAAAAGTGGCCCACTGGGCACATTATATCACAACCACAACCTTCATACCAAGAAAGGTGAGGTTCTTACCCATTTAAAGTTTGAGAATAGGTTAAGGTCGTTTCGACCCTAAGGCCTCTAATCATTCGCTTTACCAGATAAGATTATTTTACATAATCTTTAAATGCACCAGCTATCCTGAGGGAAACTTCGGAGGGAACCAGCTACTAGATGGTTCGATTGGTCTTTCGCCCCTATACTCAATTCTGACAATCGATTTGCACGTCAGAACTGTTTCGGTCTTCCATCAGGGTTTCCCCTGACTTCAACCTGATCAAGTATAGTTCACCATCTTTCGGGTCACAGCATATATGCTCAAGGTACGCTCTAGATAGAGGTATAAATAATATAAATATTATTATACATAACTGTATAGAACGCCCCGGGATTGAATTAATAGACTATTAAAAATAGATACTAAAAACTAATCCCATTAAAAAGTTATGTTAATTTCGCTATTAAGTTTGTTATTCCCAATAACTTGCATATATGTTAGACTCCTTGGTCCGTGTTTCAAGACGGGTCCCGAAGGTATCCTGAATCTTTCGCATTGTTAATCATATAAGTGCATATAATAAACATAAAAATCAATGATTAATATGCCATTATAAAATAAAAATTTATTTAAGCACTATATATAATAAAACTATCAATACTTTATCAAATCAAAAGCATTTATTCTATATTAAATTGCAAGCAAAATAATTTGAATAAACTTACGCATATTGATCTTATGATAAATATTTAATTTAATATTAATAGATTACAATGTCCTTTATAGAAAAAATGCACACCATTATTATAATATATATTTTTTATATATATTA
>JASKUP010000273.1:40000-42500 GCA_030448955.1 Trichopoda pennipes
GTGAGCTCACACAAAACTATCCACTAAACAAATATAAGTATCAATTTTAATCAAATAATACAATATGTAAAACAAAATTGTGAGGTAAATTGCTTAACAATACACAATTTAAGCATAATACCTATAGATGTTTTCAAGCAACTTATCCGCCAATTTTGTTTTTTTTTTTTTTTAAACAAACTTCTAGGGTAAAGTGATGTAGCGCAAATACTTTAATAACTATACTTATAGATGTTTTCAAGCAACTGATCCGCCAATTTCGTAAAATTATCTACTTTAAACATTATGTTTTTACTAAAACGGATGTATTGTGAAATAAATAATTATATTTTACATATTAAACACATATTTCTTCTTTATTACTTTTTTTTTATTGTGGATTTTTTTCACTTTATTTCATTTAATTGTTTTCATATATAAGTTATAAAAGTTATATAACGTGTAATTTATTTTATTAGTTTATAAAACACTTTATATTAACATATTTTAATAATATTTACAAGTTCATAAAATCCAAATTTTAACTATACGACTTTGATTATATAAAAATTTAGTTTTAAAATATATTAAAAACATAACTATCAGTTTATAAAATACAGATTTTAGTCATAGTTTATATATTTTATTATAATTTAACTTGCAAGTTTATGAACTACAACTTAAGTTGATCAATACAAATTCCTGTAAATTTTTATTTATTAAATTATAAATTTATTTATATATTTCAAGTAATAACTTATGTTATATTAATAAGTTATATTATAACTTTCACGTTATAAGTTATCGTTTTATTTATATATGTTTTTAATAATAAACTTAAGTTTAATAGTAACTTATTTACTATTTGATTATTGTTTCAACTTATGTTTGAACTTTTAGTTAATATATTTTATTATAATTTAACTTGCAAGTTTATGAACTACAACTTAAGTTGATTAGTGTTTCAACTTATGTTTGAACTTATAGTTAATAAAATCCATATTTTAACTATACGACTTTGATTATATAAAAATTTAGTTTTAAAATATATTAAAAACATAACTATCAGTTTATAAAATACAGATTTTAGTCATAGTTTATATATTTTATTATAATTTATCTTGCAAGTTTTAAGTTATTATTTTTTTATTTATATATTTCAAGTAATAACTTATGTTATATTAATAAGTTATATTATAACTTTCACGTTATAAGTTATCGTTTTATTTATATATGTTTTTAATAATAACTTAAGTTTAATAGTAACTAATTTACTATTTGATTATTGTTTCAACTTATGTTTGAACTTTTAGTTAATATATTTTATTATAATTCAACTTGCAAGTTAATGAACTACAACTTAAGTTGATTAGTGTTTCAACTTATGTTTGAACTTATAGTTTATATATTTTATTATAATTTAACTTGCAAGTTTATGAACTACAACTTAAGTTGATCAATATAAATTCCTGTAAATTTTTATTTATTAAATTATTAATTTTTTTATATATTTCAAGTAATAACTTATGTTATATTAATAAGTTATATTATAACTTTCACGTTATAAGTTTTCGTTTTATTTATATATGTTTTTAATAATAACTTAAGTTTAATAGTAACTAATTTACTATTTGATTATTGTTTCAACTTATGTTTGAACTTTTAGTTAATATATTTTATTATAATTCAACTTGCAAGTTTATGAACTACAACTTAAGTTGATTAGTGTTTCAACTTATGTTTGAACTTATAGTTTATATATTTTATTATAATTTAACTTGCAAGTTTATGAACTACAACTTAAGTTGATCAATATAAATTCCTGTAAATTTTTATTTATTAAATTATTAATTTATTTATATATTTCAAGTAATAACTTATGTTATATTAATAAGTTATATTAAAACTTTCACGTTATAAGTTATCATTTCATTTATATATGTTTTTAATAATAACTTAAGTTTAATAGTACTTATATACTATTTTATCAGTGCTTCAACTTATGTTTGAACTTATAGTTTATGTATTTTATTATAATTTAACTTTGCAAGTTTTAAGTTATTAATTTATTTATATATTTCAAGTAATAACTTATGTTATATTAATAAGTTATATTATAACTTTCACGTTATAAGTTATCATTTTATATATTTTATTATAATTTAACTTGCAATTTTATGAACTACAACTTAAGTTGATCAATATAAATTCCTGTAAATTTTTATTTATTAAATTATTAATTTTTTTATATATTTCAAGTAATAACTTATGTTATATTAATAAGTTATATTATAACTTTCACGTTATAAGTTTTCGTTTTATTTATATATGTTTTTAATAATAACTTAAGTTTAATAGTAACTAATTTACTATTTGATTATTGTTTCAACTTATGTTTGAACTTTTAGTTAATATATTTTATTATAATTCAACTTGCAAGTTTATGAACTACAACTTAAGTTGATTAGTGTTTCAACTTATGTTTGAACTTATAGTTTATATATTTTATTATAATTTAACT
>JASKUP010000273.1:47500-50000 GCA_030448955.1 Trichopoda pennipes
CAAGGACATATCTCTCCGTAGAGTCGCCAACGCAGCGCCTAACATGCAGCCACGCATCCTCAACAGACCTCCCCTCCCTAAAGCCAAACTGGTACTCAGAAAGACCCCCACTGATGCAGATAGGGACAGAGCGAATCTCGTTAATCCATTCATGCGCGTCACTAATTAGATGACGAGGCATTTGGCTACCTTAAGAGAGTCATAGTTACTCCCGCCGTTTACCCGCGCTTACTTGAATTTCTTCACTTTGACATTCAGAGCACTGGGCAGAAATCACATTGTGTCAACACCCGTTAGGGCCATCACAATGCTTTGTTTTAATTAGACAGTCGGATTCGCCAAGTCCGTGCCAGTTCTGAATTGATTGTTAATTGATAGTCGTTATAATTTAAAAGAAATATACCTTGCGATAATTCCCTAAAAATTTTAGCAAGAAAGTTCCACAATTGGCTACGTAACTACTATCCGGGGAACAAGATACGAGAATATCTCTATTTACCCAGAACGAGTACATAAACCATGTTATTGCTTCCCAATCAAGCCCGACTATCTCAATCTTCAGAGCCAATCCTTATCCCGAAGTTACGGATCTAATTTGCCGACTTCCCTTACCTACATTATTCTATCGACTAGAGACTCTTCACCTTGGAGACCAGCTGCGGATATTGGTACGGCCTGTTGAGAAGTTTGCGTGACCCCGCCATAAATTTTCAAGGTCCGAGGAGAAAATATCGACACAACAGTAAATGTCATGCTCTTCTAATCCATCTACCATATCTCTCTTCGAAAGACTTCCATGGTAGTACGATTATAAAACAGAAAAGAAAACTCTTCCGATATCTCTCGACGGCTTCTTTATGGTCGTTCCTGTTGCCAGGATGAGCACAAGGCCCATATTTAATAACAAACGGATACTCAACAGGTTACGGAATTGGAACCGTATTCCCTTTCGTTCAAAATTATTCAAGAGGTCAACTACTATGTAAAAAAATAATTTTTTACTTTTCATTATTACTTGAAAATTTTCGGCTTTCGCCTTGAACTTAGGACCGACTAACTCGTGATCAACCACTGTTCACACGAAACCCTTCTCCACTTCAGTCCTCCAAGGTCTCATTCGATTATTTGCTACTACCACCAAGATCTGTACCAATGGCAGCTCCATGCAGGCTTACGCCAAACACTTCTATGCTCACCATTGTACCCTCCTACTCACTAAAGTTTCAAAGTTTATTAATTCAACCGAGATTGAACATAAACCATCTACTTTAGCGGTAATGTATAGGTATACAACTTAAGCGCCATCCATTTTAAGGGCTAGTTGCTTCGGCAGGTGAGTTGTTACACACTCCTTAGCGGATTACGACTTCCATGTCCACCGTCCTGCTGTTTTAAGCAACCAACGCCTTTCATGGTATCTGCATGAGTTGTTAATTTGGGCACCGTAACATTACGTTTGGTTCATCCCACAGCGCCAGTTCTGCTTACCAAAAGTGGCCCACTGGGCACATTATATCACAACCACAACCTTCATACCAAGAAAGGTGAGGTTCTTACCCATTTAAAGTTTGAGAATAGGTTAAGGTCGTTTCGACCCTAAGGCCTCTAATCATTCGCTTTACCAGATAAGATTATTTTACATAATCTTTAAATGCACCAGCTATCCTGAGGGAAACTTCGGAGGGAACCAGCTACTAGATGGTTCGATTGGTCTTTCGCCCCTATACTCAATTCTGACAATCGATTTGCACGTCAGAACTGTTTCGGTCTTCCATCAGGGTTTCCCCTGACTTCAACCTGATCAAGTATAGTTCACCATCTTTCGGGTCACAGCATATATGCTCAAGGTACGCTCTAGATAGAGGTATAAATAATATAAATATTATTATACATAACTGTATAGAACGCCCCGGGATTGAATTAATAGACTATTAAAAATAGATACTAAAAACTAATCCCATTAAAAAGTTATGTTAATTTCGCTATTAAGTTTGTTATTCCCAATAACTTGCATATATGTTAGACTCCTTGGTCCGTGTTTCAAGACGGGTCCCGAAGGTATCCTGAATCTTTCGCATTGTTAATCATATAAGTGCATATAATAAACATAAAAATCAATGATTAATATGCCATTATAAAATAAAAATTTATTTAAGCACTATATATAATAAAACTATCAATACTTTATCAAATCAAAAGCATTTATTCTATATTAAATTGCAAGCAAAATAATTTGAATAAACTTACGCATATTGATCTTATGATAAATATTTAATTTAATATTAATAGATTACAATGTCCTTTATAGAAAAAATGCACACCATTATTATAATATATATTTTTTATATATATTAAAATCATAATGATGAATTTTCTATAACGGATATTCAGGTTCATCGGGCTTAACCTCTAAGCAGTTTCACGTACTATTTAACTCTCTATTCAGAGTTCTTTTCAACTTTCCCTCACGGTACTTGTTTACTATCGGTCTCATGGTTAT
>JASKUP010000274.1:5000-14030 GCA_030448955.1 Trichopoda pennipes
TGAGGGAAACTTCGGAGGGAACCAGCTACTAGATGGTTCGATTGGTCTTTCGCCCCTATACTCAATTCTGACAATCGATTTGCACGTCAGAACTGTTTCGGTCTTCCATCAGGGTTTCCCCTGACTTCAACCTGATCAAGTATAGTTCACCATCTTTCGGGTCACAGCATATATGCTCAAGGTACGCTCTAGATAGAGGTATAAATAATATAAATATTATTATACATAACTGTATAGAACGCCCCGGGATTGAATTAATAGACTATTAAAAATAGATACTAAAAACTAATCCCATTAAAAAGTTATGTTAATTTCGCTATTAAGTTTGTTATTCCCAATAACTTGCATATATGTTAGACTCCTTGGTCCGTGTTTCAAGACGGGTCCCGAAGGTATCCTGAATCTTTCGCATTGTTAATCATATAAGTGCATATAATAAACATAAAAATCAATGATTAATATGCCATTATAAAATAAAAATTTATTTAAGCACTATATATAATAAAACTATCAATACTTTATCAAATCAAAAGCATTTATTCTATATTAAATTGCAAGCAAAATAATTTGAATAAACTTACGCATATTGATCTTATGATAAATATTTAATTTAATATTAATAGATTACAATGTCCTTTATAGAAAAAATGCACACCATTATTATAATATATATTTTTTATATATATTAAAATCATAATGATGAATTTTCTATAACGGATATTCAGGTTCATCGGGCTTAACCTCTAAGCAGTTTCACGTACTATTTAACTCTCTATTCAGAGTTCTTTTCAACTTTCCCTCACGGTACTTGTTTACTATCGGTCTCATGGTTATATTTAGTTTTAGATGGAGTTTACCACCCACTTAGTGCTGCACTATCAAGCAACACGACTCTTTGGAAATGTCATCTAGTAATCATTAACGTTATACGGGCCTGGCACCCTCTATGGGTAAATGGCCTCATTTAAGAAGGACTTAAATCGTTAATTTCTCATACTAGAAATTTGACACTCCATACACTGCATCTCACATTTGCCATAGAGACAAAGTGACTTAGTGCTGAACTGTTTTCTTTTCGCTCGCCGCTACTAAGAAAATCCTTGTTAGTTTCTTTTCCACCCCTCATTAATATGCTTAAATTCAGGGGGTAATCCCATATGAGTTGAGGTTGTATAATTATAAAAGTTAATTTTTATTTTAACTAAAATATATATCATAACTACCAATTCATAAATAAAATCTTTTTTTTTTCTGTTCTGCTACACAAGGGGCCGCCACTTTACCAATAAAATGCCACCTTATAGTGTTATATAAATTTGCATTTGTGCAAATGTTAATGTGTATTTTGTGCCCAAACCCATAAAAAGCACACACATTCATTTATCCATAGAGCGGAATGGATATTTTTATTCTTTTTATTTCTTAAATGAGACAATTCTAGATTCATAAATTATTTTATGCTAGACCTTCCTCAACAAAATAAAAGAATTTATTTTGATTTTATTTAATGAGAGGTATTTTGATATCTTTATATATTAGTATTATGAATTAATTCTATCCAATAATACAATATGTGCTTTAAAAAAATTATAAAAAAAAAAAAAATCTCTACATAATAAATTATTATAGAGATTTTAATATATTATAATTAAAAGCAACTTATTAAGCATAGTCTTACAACCCTCAACCATATGTAGTCCAAGCAGCACTCTAATTATAAATTAAAGTACATTACAGCATGGACTGCGATATGCGTTCAAAATATCGATGTTCATGTGTCCTGCAGTTCACACGATGACGCACAGTTTGCTGCGTTCTTCATCGATCCATGAGCCAAGTGATCCACCGCTTAGAGTGATAATTTTATTTTATTTTAAATAAGCAATTCACAAATATATTTATTGAAAGAAATCAAAAATACACCAAAAAATTAATTGGCATATATCAATTCCTTCAATAATATTCAATACTTTATAAACATAAAATTTATGTTGCGAATGTCTTAGTTCCAAAAGAACATAATATTAACTTATATAAATATATAAGTACAACTATAATTTTATGTTTTATTCATTCAACGTCACTAAATACAATGACGATCCATTTGTTACCTCTTTTTAGCACACTTTTACCACTTATCCCATTTATTTTTAGATATTTCACATTTCATTTTCACTTATGTTTATCTCATTTTATTGTTAGACATTTCATTGTTAGACATTTCATTATTAGACATCATTAGATATTTCATTTTTAGACATCCATGTAAACATCGTCGTCACTAATAAGAATGACGTTCATTTGTTACCTTTTTTATCGCTTTTACCCGCTATTTTTTGATACATCAATTTTAGATATTTTTCTCATTTATATATGATTTTTGGCTTATATATGATTTTTGTGACAAGCACTTATAATTTTAATTATAATACTAAAATTCATTAATATTATAATTTTGTTTAACGGTAAGGAACACATTAATGATCCTTCCGCAGGTTCACCTACGGAAACCTTGTTACGACTTTTACTTCCTCTAAATAATCAAGTTCGGTCAACTTTTGCGAAACATCTGTAACACACGAGGCGTTACAGTGATCACGTCCGAAGACCTCACTAAATAATTCAATCGGTAGTAGCGACGGGCGGTATGCACAAAGGGCAGGGACTTAATCAATGCGAGTTAATGACTCGCACTTACTAGGAATTCCAAGTTCATGTGAACAGTTTCAGTTCACAATCCCAAGCATGAAAGTGGTTCAGCGGTTTACCCGGACCTCTCGGTCTAGGAAATACACGTTGATACTTTCATTGTAGCGCGCGTGCAGCCCAGGACATCTAAGGGCATCACAGACCTGTTATTGCTCAATCTCATTATTGCTAGACGCAATTTGTCCATTTAAGAAGCTAGTGTCCTTTATAATGGGACAAACCAACAGGTACGGCTCCACTCTTGTAGACATCATCAAACACTTACACATTTTACTATGCTCATGAATGAAGGTTACAAAAAGCTTCAAACACCATAATCCTGAAAGCATCTATTTAATATATTTGAGTCTCGTTCGTTATCGGAATTAACCAGACAAATCACTCCACGAACTAAGAACGGCCATGCACCACCACCCATAGATTCGAGAAAGAGCTATCAATCTGTCTTACACACTTATGTTCGGACCTGGTAAGTTTTCCCGTGTTGAGTCAAATTAAGCCGCAGGCTCCACTCCTGGTGGTGCCCTTCCGTCAATTCCTTTAAGTTTCAGCTTTGCAACCATACTTCCCCCGGAGCCCAAAAGCTTTGGTTTCCCGGGAAGCGACTGAGAGAGCCATGATAGTAGCTACACCCAATTGCTAGCTGGCATCGTTTATGGTTAGAACTAGGGCGGTATCTGATCGCCTTCGAACCTCTAACTTTCGTTCTTGATTAATGAAAACATCTTTGGCAAATGCTTTCGCTTAAGTTAGTCTTACGACGGTCCAAGAATTTCACCTCTCGCGTCGTAATACTAATGCCCCCAAACTGCTTCTATTAATCATTACCTCTTGATCTAAAAACCAATGAAAGTAGAACAGGGGTCTTATTTCATTATTCCATGCACAAAATATTCAGGCATTTGGAGCCTGCTTTAAGCACTCTAATTTGTTCAAAGTAATTGTACCGGCCCACAACAACACTCGATGAAGAGCACTGAAGCAGGTTTAAATAGGAGGAATATGTGAAAAATACGAGTATTTAACACACATAAGAACTCCACCGGTAATACGCTTACATACATAAGGTACAGTACAAACTACAATTATAGTTGTACTACCCGCATGAAGCACAATTTCAACTACGAACGTTTTAACCGCAACAACTTTAATATACGCTATTGGAGCTGGAGTTACCGCGGCTGCTGGCACCAGACTTGCCCTCCAATAGGTCCTTGTTAAAGGATTTAAAGTGTACTCATTCCAATTACAGGGCCTCTAATATGAGTCCTGTATTGTTATTTTTCGTCACTACCTCCCCGAGCTGGGAGTGGGTAATTTACGCGCCTGCTGCCTTCCTTAGATGTGGTAGCCGTTTCTCAGGCTCCCTCTCCGGAATCGAACCCTGATTCCCCGTTACCCGTAGCAACCATGGTAGTCCTAGATACTACCATCAAAAGTTGATAGGGCAGACATTTGAAAGATCTGTCGCCGGTACGAGACCATGCGATCTGCAAGTTATCTAGAGTTCAACCATAATAACGATCTTGCGATCGCTTGGTTTTAGCCTAATAAAAGCACACGTCCCAAAGGTCCGTGTTTATAATGCATGTATTAGCTCTAGAATTACCACAGTTATCCAAGTAACTGCTAACGATCTAAGGAACCATAACTGATATAATGAGCCTTTTGCGGTTTCACTATTAATTCGTGTGTACTTAGACATGCATGGCTTAATCTTTGAGACAAGCATATAACTACTGGCAGGATCAACCAGAATAATGTTTTCTTTATATTTTCAATTAAACGAAAAATCAGCATATTTATGTGCGTCATTTTCGTCATTTTCATATAGTTAATAAAATTTTTTCATTTTATAACATCTACTTATTTATCATTGCATACATATTGTATTTTCCAATACATATGATTTTATTTTGATATGTAATTAAGAATTACATATATACTCTTATATAAAAAAAGAATTTTTATATTTTCAAAAAATGCCACAAAAACAAATTCATCAATGTTGTATATAAATTACAACATAATTTATAAAGTTTAAATTAAAGCTAAAGACAAATTTAGCTTTATTACTTTATTGAATTTCCTTCAGAGTTAAGGATTATTTGCTACGACCACCAACACCATATTTTTTGTTCTTCTTTATATGTATTTTACTCTATTTGCAGCATTTTTGCCTTTTTGTACTTTTGCCTTCTTGTACTTTTGTACTTTGCCGCCTTCTTGTAACTTTTGTACTTTTGCGTGCTATTCTCGTTTGTCTATCTACTTATTTATTTAAAACGCCACTGGCCTAATAGACAAGCACTGTGTATTGTATATACTGAATAATACTCCAACCGTCAAAAATCCATACAATACATTCTTAATTGAACCGGTTGCCCACACGCGGTATAATGTTTTTTCATTTTATTTTTTATATGGGTTTTACCCAAAGGGTTGGATAATATTTTTAACTCTTCCAGAAAACAATAAAAATAATAAAACGTAAATCCATCTTTGCTTCAATTAATTTAAAGCACGATGGATAATGAGGATATAATATAAATAATATATATTATTATATAAAATAATATATTGGTGGTGTAACGGATTCTTTGCTTACCCAAAAAAATACAAATTAGGCCGACAAAGAATCCATTTAAAAAAAACCATCCGTTTAAAAAATACATTTATTGATTTCATACTTCCATTTTTAGTGTGGTTTAACAAAAATTCTCGATCTACCCATTTATAAAAAAAAAAAATTACAAATTAGGCGGACGATGAGAACCCCAAAACCAATCACCCAACGAAAGAGAATCTTAATTGCAAACTTTTTGTTTTACTCTTCATATTATATTATAATTTTTAATAATTTCTGTTTTAGCGATATACGCTAAAAAAAAAATTCATTTTCCATTAATGCTGTGGTGTTTAATAGCAAAATCTCAGTTTACCCATTTATAAAAATTAATAATTACAAATTAGGCCGACGTGAGCTCACACAAAACTATCCACTAAACAAATATAAGTATCAATTTTAATCAAATAATACAATATGTAAAACAAAATTGTGAGGTAAATTGCTTAACAATACACAATTTAAGCATAATACCTATAGATGTTTTCAAGCAACTTATCCGCCAATTTTGTTTTTTTTTTTTTTTAAACAAACTTCTAGGGTAAAGTGATGTAGCGCAAATACTTTAATAACTATACTTATAGATGTTTTCAAGCAACTGATCCGCCAATTTCGTAAAATTATCTACTTTAAACATTATGTTTTTACTAAAACGGATGTATTGTGAAATAAATAATTATATTTTACATATTAAACACATATTTCTTCTTTATTACTTTTTTTTTATTGTGGATTTTTTTCACTTTATTTCATTTAATTGTTTTCATATATAAGTTATAAAAGTTATATAACGTGTAATTTATTTTATTAGTTTATAAAACACTTTATATTAACATATTTTAATAATATTTACAAGTTCATAAAATCCAAATTTTAACTATACGACTTTGATTATATAAAAATTTAGTTTTAAAATATATTAAAAACATAACTATCAGTTTATAAAATACAGATTTTAGTCATAGTTTATATATTTTATTATAATTTAACTTGCAAGTTTATGAACTACAACTTAAGTTGATCAATACAAATTCCTGTAAATTTTTATTTATTAAATTATAAATTTATTTATATATTTCAAGTAATAACTTATGTTATATTAATAAGTTATATTATAACTTTCACGTTATAAGTTATCGTTTTATTTATATATGTTTTTAATAATAAACTTAAGTTTAATAGTAACTTATTTACTATTTGATTATTGTTTCAACTTATGTTTGAACTTTTAGTTAATATATTTTATTATAATTTAACTTGCAAGTTTATGAACTACAACTTAAGTTGATTAGTGTTTCAACTTATGTTTGAACTTATAGTTAATAAAATCCATATTTTAACTATACGACTTTGATTATATAAAAATTTAGTTTTAAAATATATTAAAAACATAACTATCAGTTTATAAAATACAGATTTTAGTCATAGTTTATATATTTTATTATAATTTATCTTGCAAGTTTTAAGTTATTATTTTTTTATTTATATATTTCAAGTAATAACTTATGTTATATTAATAAGTTATATTATAACTTTCACGTTATAAGTTATCGTTTTATTTATATATGTTTTTAATAATAAACTTAAGTTTAATAGTAACTAATTTACTATTTGATTATTGTTTCAACTTATGTTTGAACTTTTAGTTAATATATTTTATTATAATTCAACTTGCAAGTTAATGAACTACAACTTAAGTTGATTAGTGTTTCAACTTATGTTTGAACTTATAGTTTATATATTTTATTATAATTTAACTTGCAAGTTTATGAACTACAACTTAAGTTGATCAATATAAATTTCTGTAAATTTTTATTTATTAAATTATTAATTTTTTTATATATTTCAAGTAATAACTTATGTTATCTTAATAAGTTATATTATAACTTTCACGTTACAAGTTATCGTTTTATTTATATATTTTTTTAATAATAACTTAAGTTTAATAGTAACTTATTTACTATTTGATTATTGTTTCAACTTATGTTTGAACTTTTAGTTTATATATTTTATTATAATTTAACTTGCAAGTTTATGAACTACAACTTAAGTTGATTAGTGTTTCAACTTATGTTTGAACTTATAGTTAATAAAATCCATATTTTAACTATACGACTTTGATTATATAAAAATTTAGTTTTAAAATATATTAAAAACATAACTATCAGTTTATAAAATACAGATTTTAGTCATAGTTTATATATTTTATTATAATTTATCTTGCAAGTTTTAAGTTATTATTTTTTTATTTATATATTTCAAGTAATAACTTATGTTATATTAATAAGTTATATTATAACTTTCACGTTATAAGTTATCGTTTTATTTATATATGTTTTTAATAATAACTTAAGTTTAATAGTAACTAATTTACTATTTGATTATTGTTTCAACTTATGTTTGAACTTTTAGTTAATATATTTTATTATAATTCAACTTGCAAGTTAATGAACTACAACTTAAGTTGATTAGTGTTTCAACTTATGTTTGAACTTATAGTTTATATATTTTATTATAATTTAACTTGCAAGTTTATGAACTACAACTTAAGTTGATCAATATAAATTCCTGTAAATTTTTATTTATTAAATTATTAATTTTTTTATATATTTCAAGTAATAACTTATGTTATATTAATAAGTTATATTATAACTTTCACGTTATAAGTTTTCGTTTTATTTATATATGTTTTTAATAATAACTTAAGTTTAATAGTAACTAATTTACTATTTGATTATTGTTTCAACTTATGTTTGAACTTTTAGTTAATATATTTTATTATAATTCAACTTGCAAGTTTATGAACTACAACTTAAGTTGATTAGTGTTTCAACTTATGTTTGAACTTATAGTTTATATATTTTATTATAATTTAACTTGCAAGTTTATGAACTACAACTTAAGTTGATCAATATAAATTCCTGTAAATTTTTATTTATTAAATTATTAATTTATTTATATATTTCAAGTAATAACTTATGTTATATTAATAAGTTATATTAAAACTTTCACGTTATAAGTTATCATTTCATTTATATATGTTTTTAATAATAACTTAAGTTTAATAGTACTTATATACTATTTTATCAGTGCTTCAACTTATGTTTGAACTTATAGTTTATGTATTTTATTATAATTTAACTTTGCAAGTTTTAAGTTATTAATTTATTTATATATTTGAAGTAATAACTTATGTTATATTAATAAGTTATATTATAACTTTCACGTTATAAGTTATCATTTTATATATTTTATTATAATTTAACTTGCAAGTTTATGAACTACAACTTAAGTTGATCAATATAAATTCCTGTAAATTTTTATTTATTAAATTATTAATTTTTTTATATATTTCAAGTAATAACTTATGTTATATTAATAAGTTATATTATAACTTTCACGTTATAAGTTTTCGTTTTATTTATATATGTTTTTAATAATAACTTAAGTTTAATAGTAACTAATTTACTATTTGATTATTGTTTCAACTTATGTTTGAACTTTTAGTTAATATATTTTATTATAATTCAACTTGCAAGTTTATGAACTACAACTTAAGTTGATTAGTGTTTCAACTTATGTTTGAACTTATAGTTTATATATTTTATTATAATTTAACTTGCAAGTTTATGAACTACAACTTAAGTTGATCAATATAAATTCCTGTAAATTTTTATTTATTAAATTATTAATTT